>PVKA01005648.1:0-81115 GCA_004027165.1 Ctenomys sociabilis | reverse complement strand
CACATTTTTTTTTTTTTCAGAATGCAGCTATGAGCCTTCCTTATGGTGAATCCAGTCCACTCTAGATGGTTAAATCTGGTCACATCACTTATAGACTGACATGAAGGACTCAGCCCAAGGCTGAATTTTGCAAAGGTTGGAAACCCAATTAGATCATTTGCTCCCACAAAACCCAGGCACATATGGTAATAAACAGCCCCACCCAAGCCTGGGCGAACCTTAGGTGCGCCCCACATTCTAATTTACATTTATCAGGTCATTCTTCCCTATCGAGTTTGGACCTTTAGTTTTCTCTTTGGAACATTCATATTCAAGTATTTATGCAACAAATATCCAGAAGTTGTAACATGAGACAGAACAGCCAATGAACTATGACAACACAGGAGTGAAGAAGACAGAAATACACATCAGCCAGCTTGTTTCGACTTCCAGGCCATTCTCAGCTGTATCATGGAAATATCATGGTGAAATAGCTCCTGTATTCAAACCCTGACAGCAGGCAGACCCCTTGGGCTTGTCCCCTTCCTCTTTGTCACACTACTCTTTCTACTGTTTCATTCATTTGTGTCTGACAGAACAACATGTGTCCTTCTATCACTCTTTTAACATTTGCTATGAAATATTTTCCTGTTTCTAGGATTTCATGGATCCCTGTAAATCATGCATGGTACACCTTAAAACTTGCATGCACCTCTCAGACCCACTATCCACACCCACATCCTGAGATTTCTCATCTTCACCTTCAGAAATTCTCTCCCTAAAGGACCAGCTGGATAGCTCAGTGAACTAAAGCACCTGCTTAGGCAAGCGCAGGGGCCAGGTTCAATCCTCAGGGTGCAATGCTGGTCTTCCCCCCAGGGTGCGCTGAAATAAGACTGAGACTGGGGGTGGTGGAGCATGTGTTGGAGGCTGAAAACAGGAGGATCACTACTACTCAAGTCTGTGCAGTGAGACCTTGTAAAGCCTGTACTAAATACATAAAAAAATTCATAAGAATTTTAAAGCCATGTTCTTTATTTGTATATGAAATGTTTTTCAAACATGACATCGAAATATCCTCTTTTTTCTTTTTCAACTATTTACCTGGCTTATTTACGACCTTGTCCCAATCAATGTCCTAGGCCTTCTTATCCTACACACTTACTCCATATCTGTCTGTTTTTGTTCAAATTTAAGAACTTCATGTCCCCCCAATTCCAAACCCCCAACCTCATGTTACATTGCTATCCTTGTTAAAACCAGAACCATTCCTCCTCTGAAATATTCTACATTGGATTTCTTTTATCAGATGGTAACTTTTTTTTTTTGGACTTTTGAGACATGTTTTCACTATGTAGCTCAGGCTGGCCTTGAACTCACCTCGTAATCCAGGCTGGTCTTGAACTTGAAACAATTGTCCTGCCTCAACCTCCTGAGTGCTAAGATCACAGGTATCACCACCACACCCAGCCCCATGATCACAACCTCTATAATTCTTGTTCTCTCAGTTTCTCCAAGTATGAATTCTTTCTTTCTCTTTCTTTCTTTCTTTCTTTCTTTCTTTCTTTCTTTCTTTCTTTCTTTCTTTCTTTCTTTCTTTCTTTCTTTCTTTCTCTTTTCTTTTCTCTCTCCCTCTCTCTGTCTCTCTCTCTGTCTCTCTCTTTTCTCTCTCCCCCTCCCTCCCTCCTTCCTTCTGTCTCTCCCTCCCCCTTCCCCTCTCATTCTTGGAACCCTCCATATCTCCTACATCATCACCTCTTTCTTGGTTTTACTTTCTTTATGGTGCATTTTAGGCATCATATTCAAAAATTCAGCCATCAGTTCAATCACTCCAAGATGCCTTCCAAAAGTCTTCCCACCTTGCCTGTGACATGAATGCGGAGATGCAGTACTAGTGGACTCCCATTTATCCAGGTCCCTAATCTTTCACTCAGCCTGTTGACTACTGCATGAGAAAGTCACAGACAAGTATATTTTTTAAAATGTAAACAAGAAGAGTCATTAGGACATTCTTTAAAATGTATTTTACTACAGGGTCTCCAGGGTGTCTCTACACAGATCAGATTCATTATGATCCTCCTGTTTTCAGCCTCCCAAGTGCTGGGATTACAGGTGAAAACCACCATGCCCAGTCTCAGTCTCCATCTCAGCAAGGCATGATGGGGATCAAAATGGTCAAGTGTGTTTGTGTGACTGAGAAAGCCTGATTACACTGTACAGATGTCCAGAAATCCTTTTGTACATTCCTTAAGTACTTTGCTGGAACTGTGATTGTAGCTTGTGTCTAGATGTTCTCTGAATACCCAGGTAATCATATTCAGAGGTGGCTGGATGCAGGGTGTGTGACGCTGTGATTAAGGGTGTGTGAGTACTAGGTTAGTCCATAGATCAGGTTGGCACAGTTCTGGGTATGGGCAATGGAAGGCCAAGCTTGGTGTGTGTGCTCCGTGTTCTAAGGGCAGGTGGCCTGGGCAGAATATAAGGGACAGAAAGGGGGCTGCTGTCATTGCTGCTCGTGGTTTGCTGCTTGCTTCTTCACTGCCTTCTGCCTACCATAAACTTCATCCTTTACAACACCCCTCTGCCATGCCACCCTACCTTGGAGCCAACCAATTATGCACTGAAACCTCAGCAAACCATAAACTACAATAACCTTTTCCTTCTTTTACTTTAGCATCAGGTATTTTGTCTCAGCAACAAGAAGAGTCATTAGGACATTCTTTAAGTTTTTGCCTCCCAACATGGCCTAGGATTTTTGCTTTAGGAAGATCATCAAAAACAATGGTAAGCCCATCTGGATTCTTCCTCAACTATATGGATTCATCCTTCACTTCTTGTTTCAATAAAAGGGTGGAAAATTGATTGTTTTAATATTACTTTGGAGGCGGGCAGATAGCTCTGTAGCATAAGCACTGCATGGCAAGCACAAGGTCCTGAATTCAATTTCTGCTCTCAAAAGAAAAGAAAAGATACAATATCACTTTGGATTTTGTTCTCAACAATAATTCATTTCTTAACCTCAGCAATCCTTCCTCTTTTTTTTTATTTTGGCAAAACTGGGGAATGAACTCAGACTCTTATGCTTGCCAGGGAAGCGCTTTTTCTACTGAGTCATCTCCTGGCCCCAGCAATACTCTTTAATCTCTCCCTCTTCATGAAACTACACTGTAAGCCAGGCATGGAAGTGAGCACACCTGTAATCCTACCATTCTGAGATATGGAGGCAAGAGGATGAAAAGTTTGAGACCAGCCTGGGCAACTTGGTCACTTTGTGAGACACTGTCTCAAAATAAAAAAATTTAAAAAAAGAGGGCTGTGGCGTAGCTTGGCGGTACCTGCCTGGCAAGTGCAAGGTCCTGGGTTTGATTCTCAGTACAAAAAAAGAAGCAAACAACAACAACAACAAAAAAAAAACAGAAATAAAATCATAAAAATAATAACTAAGGGCTGACTAAATAGCTCAGTGGATTAAAGTGCCAGCAAGCAGGGACAGGGGCCGGGGGTGCGGGGACAGGGGCTGGGGGTTCGATCCCTGGACCTGCTATAGTCCCAGCACTCCAAAAGGCTGACGCAGGAGGATTGAAAGCTTGAGCCCAGTGTGGGCAATATAGTGATTTAGTGAAAACCTATCTCAAATAAATAAATAAATAAATAAATACATAAAAAGGGTTGGGAATTAGTTCAGTGTAAAGGCCTTGAGATGAATCCCTGATACTAACCCCTAAAAAAAATAAATAATTAGGACTTAGATATTTGCATTCTATATGACTAATTTGCTTCTATTTACCAATTTCTGCCTCCTTTCAAAGTATGTAATGTGTTGATATTCTCCAAAGTTTGGCTCAAACCTTTTCTTCTTGGTCTACAAACTATTACTGAATAATTTTAGCAAGCCCCTCAACACCCCATCTATAATCAAGATGCAAATATCTTCCTTATAGACCTCTCTGCTCTCTATTTGTGCTGAGCTCCAAACACATCATCCTGTTCGTTCCCCCATGGTTTTCACAAAGGGTATCAAATGGGACCCAGCGAAAGCTGAACTCATTGTCCTTCTCCCAGTCATGCTCTTCTTCCCTAAGTAGTGATGGTCTTCTATTGCGAGTCCCTTTCTTGCACTCAGTTTTCCCCTAAGAGCTTCCTGTGAGTGGCTGGGGTTGGCATTGGAGCTGCCGGGGTGGGCATCTGAGTAGCTGGGCTGGCATCCCTTACCTGGCAGCCGTGCTTGTTCATGGCATCTATCGCTAGTCGGACAGCTTCGTTCATGGGTTCACACTGCTCCACCTGAGTCTTCATATTGTGCTCAAAATATGGACCTATCAGAAAGTAGTTTTCACCCCACTCGTCTGCTGTCATCTTGGCCTTTGTCTGAATCACAGTACAGATGCCTCCAACTGTTAAAAAGAACAAAACAGAATACAAAGTTTCTATTGTCATTCAAGTTAGTGAGCCACCAGAAGGGATGGAAACCAGTCCTCAGTTTTTCCAAGTCAGCATCTAGGATTGCAAGCACAAGGGCTTACTTTGCTTTCTAAGAACAGGGCTGTCCTTTTTTCCTTTGAAAGGCCAGTTCCTCGTGAACTCATTCAGGACCCCAGAGGGAAAAAAAAGATAACAGAACAGACCAGGACTAGGGTGTAACTGCTAGAGTGTGTGCTTAGCATACATGATCCCCATAACTAACAAAGAAAGAAAGAGGAAGAGGGGGAGGAGGAAAGAAAGGGAGCCCGAAGAACAGAAAGAACAGAGGAGGGAAGGGGGAGGGGAAGGGGAAGTGAGGGGAGGGAGAGGAGAGGAGGGGGGAGGGGGAGTCTTTTAAGTTTAATGAGTTACCTCATTTATCTGGTCTACGAATGTATTAGCCCATCCATTAAAAAGGTAGTAAACTAGGACCTACAGAGAAAAACAAATGATAGCCATAGTCTTCACTATTACATCTAGGGAAATTAGGAAGTAAATTGGTATCTCAGGGAATAAATTTCTAGGTGTGAGTAATGGGTAAGCCAAGGCTCTAGGTTGGGAGTAGAGTGTGTATGTGGTGGGGAGCAGTAGGCATTCTCAGGGATTGGTTTGCCGGAGGATGAAGTAAGAAACCCTGGGTTAGTGAGGCCCTGGGGCACAGCTGTCGTCCTAGTGCTCTGAGAGACCAAGGCAGGAGCTGAACCTGGGCACTGTAGCGACTTCAAGACAGAGGCAAAAATATAGAATGCTTCACCAATTTGCACATCATCCTTGCATAGGGGCCATGCTAATCTCTGTAACCGTCCAATTTTAGTATATGTGCTGCCAAAGCAAGTTCACTGAAACGAATGGTTAGAAAAGGGCTGGTGATGCATCTCGATGTAAAGGTCGTGAGTTCACACCCTAGCACCACAAAGAGGAAAAAAAAATATGTGTGAAGTCCTGAAGCTAATAAGATCCTGGAGGGGCTGGGGAGATGGCTCAGTGGAATAAGCGCTTCCCTGGCAAGCACAAGGGCCTGAGTTCAATCCCCAGTTCCACCAAAAATAAAAATAATAATAATAAAAAAAGATCCTGGAACCTGTCTTCTATTCAAAAGCAACATAATTCCTTGCACATTGAAAAGCATTTTTTTTCATTTTCCTTTCTTTGTTTTTAATGTGTAGTGATCCTTCTGTTTTCAACCTCCAAAGTGCTAGGATTACAGGCATGTGCCACCACACTACGTTTTGGTGACTGGCTTAGTGTGCTCCATGGGCAGAGCCAACATGACATGTGGTAACAGGGATCGATCACTGGTCACTGTGCTTGCCTAAGAAGGCCCTTAGTCCACTAAACTATCTATTCAGCCCTTTTTTCTGCCCTCATTTTTCATCCTGTTTTTCAAAAAGTATTCCAGCTCATCAAGATCCAGGTTTTGATAGAAACTGTGTCTCTTACATTTCTTATTTCAGTAACTTAGACTTTAAAACATAAATCTTATCACAAGCTAAAAATGATGATCAGATGGTTATCTATGGATCTTTTTCTGAGCCACTCAAAATACAGTTTTGGGGAAATTACCTTATGAGGAAGTAAGACAAAATGACAAATTTTGATGCTGTTATGTGATACTAGTAAGATTCATTAATTTATAAAAGAGGAGGGCTAATGTAACTTCAAGGTATAAATACTGCATGAAAATATTTTATATGAGTTTACACCAACTATTGTTAAGAATTTTATTTTTAAGGAAAGGCTTTTTGTCTGTACTAAAAATCAATTTCAACCCTTTTTTTTTTTTTTTTTTTTGTCTTTTTGAGATAGGGTCTCACTATGCAGTTCAGGCTGGCCTTAAGCTCACTTTGTAGCTCAGGCTGGTCTCGAACTCACAACAATCCTCCTGCCTCAGCCTCCCGAGTGCTGGGATTACAGGCATGTGCCACCACACCTGGCTCAATTTCAACTCTTAAACTGTCTAACAATAAATATACTTTCAATCACAGGTCAGATGGCAGGTAGCCAGGGCAGCGTGGAACTCATGAGTAAGACATGCAAAACTTGGGAGTAGGAGCTTCTTGCTTGGACCACAATAGATGCGATTCACTTAATCATTCAGGAACAAATCTAAGTCTTTATAAATTGATGCCACCATCAACTACATGTGTTTCCACAAGTTCTGGAAGGCTTTGTGAACCACTGGCATTATTTGTTAAGGAAAATTACTTTAGAGAAATATTTCCCAAGATCTTTCCTTCAAGTTGCAAGGGCACATCTTAGCACTGTAGTGAAATCTACATAAAATTTATTCAAAATGACTACTCACAAAAATACAAACTTTTAAAATTATTTATCTTCTGTGAACTCGATTCTTTCATCTTATCAAGAGGATCTTACAGAGTTGTGATTGTACACTTTCATTAAATGCCTTACTTACATGTTTTTTTTTCTTGGAAACACTTATTTGCAACTGTATATGTTAACCAGAGTTTCTATAACATTTTTGTTTGTTAGGTTATGAGTTTCAAATTTGTAGACTTGGATGAATGAGAATACGTTTTTATTTGCTGGAGAAAGAAAAAAGAGGAATTCTTTTTTTTTTCTTTCTTTCACTGTTCCAAATCAAACTAGGAGCCTCATGCATGCTAGACAAGTGTACTACCACTGAGTAACAACCCTGGCCCCTGAAATTAATTAGTCTATGTTTGTGATACATTGTAAATGCCTTTATTGTGAGGATTTGGTACATGTACATATGGAATCTGATCCTTTTTATTTCCCTTCCCTACCCCTATCTGCTATCCATTCCCAATCCCTTTCCCATTTCCATGAAGTCTATCTCTGTATTTCCTACTGTCTTTATTTTGCTCCTCAAATTATTTATCCTTTGGGTTTTTCACATAAGAGAAACCATGTGACAGTTAACCTTGGGCATCTGATTTATTTCATCAGCATTATGAATGCAAGATGCATGTTTTCCTATAAATGACCCAATATTATCCTTCTTTATAGATGATACTACTCTATTGGGTACAGGTATCCTCTTATCTTTATCTATCCAGCTATTGAGTGAAATGAGGCTACTTCTAAGATTTAGCCATTATGAGTTTTGTTGCTGTAAAAATGGGTGACTTATCATCTTATTTTTTATTTTATTTTTATTTATTATTTTTTTTTGGCAGAACCAGGGATTGAACTGAGGTCCTCACGCTTGCCAGGCAAGCACTTATTCTACTGAGCTATCTCCCCAGCCCCTTTATTTTTATTTTTGTATTTAGCACTGTGTCTACAGGGTCTACAGCATCTCACTATGCACATCAGACTCATAGTGGTTCTCCTGTTTGCCCCCTCCCAAGCACTGGGATTACAGGCATGGACCACCACACCCAATCTCAATCTCTGTCCCAGCGCACCCTGGGGGCGGGGCTGGCACAGCGAAGCATACCAAGGATCAAACCCTAGCTGCTGCGCTCTGTCTCAGCAGGCACTTTAGTCCACTGAGCTATCTGGCTGGTCCTTTTTTGTTTTTTGTTTTTTAAAGAAATCTGCATCATTTCTAATGTCTTATGTATTACCTTTCAATTCTCTTTATTTATTTTTAATTAATTTTATTGATAAAGAAATAGCAAGATGACAGTGTCACACAGGTTAGTAGGACAGTTACAGTAATTAATACATTGCATATCATTGTCTTTGTAGTAGTTATTCATTGCATAAGATGCAGATATGACATCTTGTCTAAACACTAGATTCTCTTTAAAATAAAAAAATTGGGCATTTATGTATCACTGTTATATGATGTCATTAACTCTTTCAGGGCGACACCTAGAAGCAGTACAGCTGGGTCCAATGGAATTTATACATTAGTCTTCGGAGGAATCTCCATACTAATTTCCAGGAGGTTGTATGATTTCACTCTCCTACCAACAACGCAGAAGTGTTTTTATTTTCTCCCATAGTCTTGCTAGCGTTTGTTGTATTTGAGTTGTTGATGACAACCATTCTTTCTGGAGTAAGATGGAATTTTAATTTTGTTTTGATTTACATTTCTCTAATGGTTAAATTTGCAGGGTATTTTTTTTGTGTACCGCTTGGCCATTGGTCCTCCTTTTGAAAAAATGTCTACTGAAGTGAAAATATAAAATTAATGTGCTATCTCTCTATCTATCTGGGGTTATCAGTTTTGATATAGATATTTTCAAAACCGCCACAGAGTGTATTGACAACTGCTATGGCTGTGCTCTCCCAGTGTATTAAGAATAAAATCATGACATTGAAAAAACTGTAAGCGCGTCCCCTATTGGTCGAGCCCAGACTGTAGCCACACCTTTGCCCCTTGGATGCCTTGCTCTGAAGTTTCCCTGCAGTGGGTCTTCTCACCACTGTCCCATACACTCAGTGCCCGCCTGGCCTCTTGCTGTGCTCTCCACATTTATGTGTGATCCACTGCTCTTCTGTTCTTACTCTGTTGATTTACCACTTCTGCTTATTGGCCCCAACTTCTTTCTTAGGATTGGTAGCTAGAATATAAGTCATTCTCATTTTCAAATCTGGAGTATGACCCAAAAAGCTTGATCAATGTGTATGCTTAATATGCAAATAGACACAATTTTTTTGAAATGCTGAATTCTTATTTGGCCGTGGTATAGGCCATTGAGCTTGAACCTCACCTTCACTTTCAAATAAGTACTTTGTATTTTATTGATCTGCATTTTCCTGAAATAGCATGGGGGTGGCTCTTTAGTGTAAGATCAAAGTACCAGATCTTTCATAAACTAGAAAAAATGAGTTACCACGACTCACATACATCCAGGAGGTAGTTAAAGCCCTAAATTTTCATCTAAAAATACTGCGAGTGTAACTTAAAAAAAAAAAATCACTATCCTTAAACAGGATTGAATGGGCGCTTCCTAAAATAAGGAGGGCCAGTAAGAAAGCTCAACATACTAAGCACCCGCATAGGCAAGCGCAGGGAACAGGGTTCGATCCCTAGTACTGCATGCAGCACCCACTCTGCCCCTGGGCGTGCTGAGCTGGCCACCAGTCTGGGCGTGGTGGTGCACGCCTGTAATCCCAGTCCTGCAGAGACTGAAGCAGGAGGATCACTACAAGTGTGGGCTGTATAGTGAGACCCTGTACCAAATACATCAATTTAAAAATGAATAAATAAATAAATAAATGTCAATAGCTCTTCCTTTCCCCTATCATGTACATGCAAATATTTATATTTATAATATGTATTTATAACATAAAATTGGGAAAAATCTTTACTACTTTTTTAAAATAGTGGCAACACAAACAGGGGGAGGCATTTGTTTCTAGGGTTATGGTCCTAATTTTCCCCTTTTCTGCCCAGGAGCAGAAATAGTCAAGCAGGTAGGATTTCATCCCTGAGGTCTGCTTTCCCAGGTTGGAAAGTGATTCTGTGCTTCCTGTGACAATGAATGTCAAATATTTGTGTTCCCAACACTTTTCTGGTCTGTGGTCGAAATCAAAGCAGCTAATGAAGAATGAAATGGAAAGGGGAGAAAAATAACTAAGTAAAAAGAAATTCAGATATGTGATATGTATGTAAAAACTCCTCATGAGGAATGTAAACGTGTACTGCAAACATATTCTCATTAAGAAATGAAAATAAAAGACAAAGCAGCTGCCATCTCAGCAGAGCGAGGGGGTACACTGAGCAAAGCTCCCCCAGGAACCGCTGCACTGGTAGCTTTCAGTGTTTTATACCAAGATGCTTGTACCTGGCACCCTGGACGAAAAGGAAGGGCAAGGCTAGCATCTGTCCTGAAGCTGTGTGTGTGCTTTCATGTGGACGGTGTGCTTTATATGGCATGGCTCAGGATGTCACTGATCTAGCCACTGCATAGCCACACCTGGCAAAGAGCCTCAACTCCTAACTATGGTGCCAGCCATAATTTAAGTAACCCTCACTAATAACTTTTATGTTTCTTTCTGCTCTGCATTTAAAAATAAAAGCACAGGGCTGGCCAAATAGCTCAGGAGATTAAAGCACCTGCAAGCAGGCACAGGGGCCAGGGGTTTGATTCCCAGGCCTTCTGTGTTGGCACTGCCCCTGGGGCACACTGAGACAGCAATTGAGACTGGGCGTGGTAGCACGTGCCTTGGGAGGCTGTACACAGGCGGATCAGTACGAGACCCTGAACATCCTGTAGACCCTTCCCTAAATACAAAAAATAAATAAATAAAATAAGTAAAAGCACAAAATTATACTAAAAGTGAAACCTAGTATGGCAATGGATTGTCCACTGCCCTCACCTTGTGCTTAGTTTATGAAATTTAGTGATGATAAGCTAGCGCCTGAGGAGGGCTTATTAAATGCTAGGCACTGCTGTTTACTAACAGCACTTCTTTTTATTTTCATACCATCATTATAGGTATATGTCACTATTTTTACTTTAGAAATTGGGGAGGCACACAGAGTCTTTAAGTTGGCTCCAACATCACACGAATTATGGGGGACTTTGGAGCTCTGGCACAGGTCATCAGACTCCAGAACCCAGAGGTTAGCAACAGCGAGATCACAAGTAAATGAAGGGAACCACAAACTGCTGCATTTTTCAAACCAGTAAAGGCAGGCAAGGAGTCATATCACACAGAGAGGAAAGCCTGTGGGGAGTCAGAAAGGTGGTGGCTGTGGCAGAACCCCTTTGTATTGCACTGTGAAGAAGAATCAGTAGCTAAAGGAAATAGGCAGTGTGCATGCTGTTGTGCCTGTTTGACAGTGATGGTGTTTTGCTTTTTTGCTATTGATGCAAAAATCATACAGGTACCATGTGATATTTCCATACACACACACATAGCATAATATTCAAGTCAGATAATTTCCTATTGGTGTGTAGAAATGGATAAGCACATCCACAGCTAACATCATACCGAATGAGGAAAAGCTGAAAGCTTTCTTTCTTTTTTAATCATTTATTTATTTATATTGTACAGGGTCTCACTATACAGCTTAGACTTGTAGTGATTCTCCTGTCTCAGCCTCCCCAGTGGTGGGATTACAGGCATGCACCATCACTTCCGGTTTGGGTGGCTGGTACAACAGCACAGCATGTGGTACCCGGGATCCAATCTGGGTCCTTGTGCTTGCCAGACAGGTACTTAGACCTCTGAGCTACCCCTAGCCCCATGAAAGCTTTGTAAAATCTGAAGCAAGACAAAGCCACTTCCACCACTTCACTCTCATTCCTTGTAGCATAAGAATTCTAGCCAAAACAATTAGAAAACTGAAAGAAAGAAACAGCATCCAAATTGGAAAAGCAGAAATCAAATTATCACTGTTAGAAGATGACATGATCTTATTTATGGAAAACACAATGATTCTGCCAAAAAACAGATTAGGATCAATAAACGAATTCAATTTCAGTGCTGAATAAAAAATTAACACACAAAAGCAACAATATTTCTATGCACAAGTGGTGAATTGTAGAAACAAATCGATCCTATTTGTAAAAGCTGCAAAACCTATACCCAGTAGTAAATTTAACCAAGTGAATGATCTCTGCAATCAAAGCTGTAAAACATTGAAGAAAGAAGTTGAAGAACACACACACAAAATAAAAGGCCATCCTATGTTCTTGGCTTTAAACAAATGGTAATGCTACAATGCTTTCCACGTCCAATTGCAATCTACAGTTTCAGTACAATCCCATGAAAATATGAATAGCATTCATCACAGACACAAATAAAGACAAACCTGAAATTTATATGGAATCCCAAAGGATGCTGAATAGTCAGAGCAGTTTTGAAGAAAAAGAACAAGCAGCAGACATATACAAATGTGCTACAATTTAAAATATGCTATCAGCGTTAATAATAATCAGACAAGTATAGTATTGGCATAAATTAGAAATCAACCAATAGAACAGAAGAGATAGCCTAATACCTGCATAGCTAGAGCCAGCTGACTTTTTCTTTTTTTAATTTAATTTTCTTCTATTTTGAAGAGTAAAGACAAAAGCAATGTTAAACAGCAGAAACAAAGACAGAAACAGGATAACATATAACAATAGATATATTACAGATTTTCAAAACAAGTATAGTCAATTAGCAATGGCTGTTGTAGTATCTATTTTAAAATTGAAAGTCAATTTTCTAGGATGAAAAAAACAAACAAAATAAAACAAACAAAAAAAAACCTTTCAGTCTCTGCCTGGCAATCTTCCATATATTACTTTAGTTTCTTCTGATACAGATTATTGCTGCTAAAAAGTCTGATCATGATCCAATATTTTCTCCTTTATTAGTCTCTTTAAAATTTTTTTAATTGAGAAGCAAATATCAATGAGATAGTTTTAAAGCTGATTAATAGGACAGTTTCAATAATTAATACATTGTACATTGTTATCTTCCTAGTGGTTATCCCTAGTACAAGAAGCAGACAGGATGTCCTGTCCAAACACTATTAGTACAAATCTTCTCATTGAGTTAAGTGAAAGTAACTGATGACTTTTGACAAAGGTTTTAAGAACATTCATTGAAGAAAAGACAGTTTGCTCAACAAATGGGGCTGCGTACATTTGATACCTACGTACAAGAAAATGAAGCCATCATGCCCTGCCTAGGTATCCCAAAGCCTCAAGCAGTCCCAGGTGGAGATTTCCAGAGGTGGCTGGATCTAGATCGTGTGGCTTGGGTCAAGGGTGTGCGATTACTAGATTAGCCCACTCAGTGCCTTGGCGTTGTTCTTGGACAGGCTTATGGTTGCCCCACCCTGGTTGTGAGTGCTACCTGCCCTAAGGGAAAGGATGTAATATAAGGGCCAGAAAGAGGGTTGCTGCTTGTTGCTTGCTTGTGGCATGCTGCCTTCTCTTTGTCCTCCTTTTGCCATGAACTTTTTTTCTCCCATGGGACACCACTCTCCCATGCCACTGTGGCCAACTGTGAACTGAATTTTCTACAAACTCTGAGCCAAAATGAACCTTTCTTCTTTAGCTTCAGCCATGGTGTTTGTGTCAGCCATGAGAATAGTAACTAAGACAGAAGATAAACACACCTCACACCAATTACAAATTTCATTACAAATTTAACCCCAAATAGGTTCAAGACTTAAATATGAGATCTAAAGCAGTGAAAGTATTAGAACAAATATGGGAGGATTGCTTCCAGATATTGAAATGGGTTAAGACATTTTTTGGATAATACCTCAAATCATAGGAAACACAGGGAAAAATAGAAAAGCAGGAGTCCATGAAATGAAACTCTTCCACACAGCAAAATAAACAGTCAACAGAGTGACGTGACAAGTACAGAATGAAAACTATTTGGAAACTCTGCATCTGATAAGGAGTTTCTATTGAGTATTACAAGGCGGCCAGTGAGATAGCTCAGTGGAATAAAGCGCCTGTTTAGGCAAGCTTAGGCAAGCACAAGGACTATAGTTCAATCTCTGACACCACATGAGGCAACAGCCCCACCCCCTGGATGTGCTGAGCAGGCCACAGAGTCTCAGCATAGAGGCGTATGCCTGTAATCCCAGCGCTGAGGAGGCTGAATGCAGAAGGATCACTATGAGTCTGATCTGCATAGTGAGGCACAGTGATAACCAAATACATTTAAAAAAAAGAGAGAAGAGTATATAAAGAAGTCAACTCAGTAGCTCTATCAACCACAGAGGCATCTGAAAATCTGATGAAAGGGTGAGGTCTTCCCAGACAAGACTCCTACACACAGCCAAAATTTGTAAGGGTTTGCCAACCTTCTAAGCTTCACTTAGGTCAAAGCCCTCTCCTTTAGAATGCCTGCTTACAAATTCTAGATTTGAAGTTACCATTCATGTCTACCATGCCATTTGTTTATAGTTTTCTGACTTCTTCAGTATGTCCTTCAGTATGTCCTTCATGCATGGGACCTAGAGGTGTGCCTTCCTGTTTCGGCAGGAGCACATGAAAGCATTATGTCCAGCAATATGCTAATTTAGAAGTAAAACAAATTATGCCTAATCTACTTTAAGAAGGAAGAATCTATTTAAGAACTACATTTCAGAAGCCTTGACCGTTCTTAATTAATATTCATTGTGACAGATTATATTAAACTCTTTTTAATAATCCTAAATATCCTCAACATGAAAAGAGTCTCAATCATTTGATCAAGTCTGTGAAGAGGAAATCACCGTGGTAAGGCCCAGGCAAAGAGAATGAAAGCATCTTTCCCCCCAACACGTAGGCAAAATTCTTTACCCAAGCCCCTGTCACAGGCTAACTTTTTTATTTCCCCTGACTCGAATGGTACTTTCAGAAAACCACATCAGACATTCAGTACTCCTACTGCTTAGCACTCAACAGCCTCCCATTCATAGTTCATAGACTGCAGCTAATAATTCATGGAGGGCATCCTTGGTTAGCCCCACCAAGGCTCTCCCAACTTCCCTCATTTTCCTCTCCTTTTCTCCTCCAAGCTCTCCCCAGATCTCTGAACAGGACACACCTCGCATGACAGCATCCTCACCAATGTGTCAGTGGCTGCAGTTCTCATGTAGATCCCTGCTCCTCTTTATCATCCCCTCCTTCATCTTTACCACAGAGATTCTTACCTTCAACTGTTAGATCAAATGTCTCCTCATTAGAGAGGTTTGCTCTCACCCCAAACTAGGTTAGAAGCCCACCACACTGTTGAGCAACACTCGAGCATCTTATACACATCACATTTTACTATAACACTTTCCATGGCCACCTTCCTGCAAGTCTGTAAATTCTAGACATCTGGAAATCAGTGGTATTTGATTTCCCCTGGCTCCCAGTGTCTGATGCCTAATAGACTCTTGATGAATCTTTATTGAATAATAGTGGGTATTCATTAAAAAGGGACGAATGGATAAAAAGCAATGCATCTCAGGTTCATATAAACAACTGGAAAACGTTATTTTTAAGTTCTGGAATTAACCCCCAGTAATTTAACTGTGATTCCTTCTTTCTTTCTTTTTTTTTTTTTTCTTTTGGCGGAACTGGGGATTGAACTCAGGCCCTTGCACTTGCCAGGCAAACACTTATTCTACTAAGCTATCTTCCCGGCCCCGATTCCTTATTTCTTATACTGATCATATTTTTATTACTCACTAGCAAAGGCAAAGTCCGAGTTGTGACAGAACTTTTTTCTCTCTAGGAAATTTTTAGGGTTTTGTTTGTTTTTCTTTTTTTTTGGCTATGAATACATTCCATTTTTTAAATCACAGAACACTGTAAAGGAGAGCATTCTACTATATATTAATTTTAGTCATAAAAACGATATCAGACTCTTTAAGTTTATTTTACAGAGGTTTGTAAATCTCTGACATTTAACTGCAAGCCAAACTTTTTCTATCTATAAGGCACACCTTTACACAGTGATGGTTTTAAGAGTTAGTTCTGGGGCTGGGAATGTATCTCAGTGGCATAAGCGCCTTTCCAAAAAGCACGACATCCTGAGTTTGATTCCTCATACAAAAAACAAAAGTTAATTCTTCTACAGTGTCAAAAAAAGACTTGGAGCCAGGAACGGTGGCGCATGCCTATAATCCCAGCACTCGAGAGGCTGAGGAAGGAGGACTGTTGTGAGTTCAAGACCAGCCTGAGCTACAAAGTGAGCTTAAGGCCAGCCTGAACTGCATTGTGAGACCCTGTCTCAAAAAGAAAAAAAAAAAAAAAAAAAAAAAGACTTGGACTTTGAAAAGACCATCAGAGTTTGATGATTATTTAACCCCTTCTCAAAGTGTCTGTGAAATGAAGGAATTAAATTCATGATTGCTAATATGTCTCATAGCATGACCATGAACTTCAGGGAGTATAAATTCAAAGCAAACTTTAAAATGGAACTACAGTAACAAAATGTTAAGGAAAAATACAGTAGTTTTCCATTTGGTGGCACATTCCTGTAATCCCAGTAGTTGGGAGGCTGAGGCAGGAGTGAGTTCAAGGCCAGCCTGGGCTACAAAGTGAGCTCAAGGCCAGCCTAAACTGAAAATGAAACTCTATCTCGAAAAGACACAAATTTTTTTTTTTTAATCCATTAAGCTGTGTTCTGGGATCTATTCTAGACCCATCTTACATCACCATGTACATCAATGGGGTTAAGGCTCATGGGAAACCAACTGTCACTGTTCCCATTACGTTCCACTGCATTCTAAATGGAGATGAAGGTAGGAAAAAGATTGGGCTCTGCTAAAGGGTAGGTAGGAACTTGTACAATGATCCTAAAGGCTGATATTCGTTGCTAGAGGTACTCCCACCACCAAAGTTTTCCCACAGTTTAGGTAGGTCCTGAGTCTTTCCTTACTCTGTAGAGAAAACCTTCATGTCAAGGTACACTGGGCCTCAGATGCAGAAGAGGAGTCACAGGAGCTTAGAGAATATTTAAAAACTGGACGAAGAATTGTGACTGGCAAAAGGACTCTAGAAAGAGGTACTAGTAAAATTCTTTCCTTCTCTGTCCTAAGTTCTCCATCCCCTCTTATCTTCCTTACTGACCCCACGGAGGAGGACAGGACTATGGATTCCTGAGGGCATTCTGCACACTGCACAGGCGAAAAGGACTGTTAGAAATTTTACAAATGTATACACAGGAGTACTGGAAGAGGTCTCATAAAATCAGAGCACAGGCCAAATACAATTCTAATTTTGAGAAAATATTGGTTCTGGTTAACCAAAAGAAGTCAGGTATTGCATCATGCTATCATATCAGATGCTCTAAATTACAGATTGCCACTGCTTTTTACCCCTGGGTCTCTAATCCTAGTCACTCATCATCTTAAAGAATTCAGCCTTTGGAAGCGTAACCTTTTCTTCACTGATATCTTGCCTGTTTAAACTAAAGATAATCAACATACAGAGATTGTTTTAAAAATTAAATTCATTTAGGTTTGTTTCTCCAGCTTAGCACAAGTGAAGGTATACTTTAATAGGAAATTATTTTATTTTGACCAGCTTGATTCCTTTCATATTGTTTGATTTCTACATATACCCAGCATTGAAAGAATTGCAATACTATATCTTCTGAGTAGCCTCTAAATTAAGACCTTTAACTTCATATTAATCTTGATCACTAAATATTTTACACACTCACTTAAAAATGTAGAGTTACAGTTTCTAATTAGTCCTGATCACACACAGTTCTTCCTAAAATAAAGTACTTAATTATAAATCTTTGGGGCTGGTGAGATGGCTTAGTGGAATAAGCACTTCCCTGGCAAGCACAGGGGCCTCAGTTCAATCCTCGGTTCCACCAAAAAAAAAAAAAATTATAAATCTTTGATTAAGAAAAATCATAAAACAAAACATGACATAAATAAACTTGTCATTTTTATTTTGTTAAAACATGGATTTAAACTTTTAGCTTAATCTCACATTCTCTGGCAATCACTAATATTTTCAGCTTTCTCCCTCTCAAATACATTCACAAGTCTTAAGTTTTCCTTCCCTGTTGAAAAAAGACAACATTCAGAATAACCTCAGCATATAGGATTCAGTTTGAATACTATCCTCAATTGCTGATAACTCACAATCACTAAAGTCCTTAATCTGCATGTGTTAGAAATCCAGGAAATGATACAAACCTTTATTGGTCACCTCCCAAGAAATTTCAAAGAGCAGTAAGTCTTCTACAGGAAGTTTGTCGGCTTCCCACTGAGGAAACCCACCTAGGGATGTCACAGATAGGGATCGGCCTCGAAGCATTCTCCTTCCCGTCCTCTGACACCTTGTTGAGTCTCCTTTTCCGTTGACTGGAATCCCAGGAGAGTGAACAGAGGCACAGAGGGTTAGAGCTGGGGGGCGTGGAGCTTTGGTAGCTTCTTATAGGCAATAACCCTGGAGAATGAAGTCTCATGTGCTTCCAACAGAGGTCCCAGGGGAAGGAGAAATCACAGAGATTTGTGCAATCCTTCTGGGCAGGTCTAGGGAGGACGATAGCCTTAACTACTATCTGCCAGACAACCCAGAGCAATGAGAGAAGTCCTGTGGTCTAGGATTGGCTAAGCAGGCACCCCTGGGGCAGGCAGAGCATAATGGAAGGCCAGCCCTTTACCCCTGTCCTTTTGACCAAATTCCCAGACTCACGCTGTCACCAGGGCATATTTCATCACATCCAGAGTGATCCAGTCTTAACAAGTCCCCTCATACAGTTTCAAGTGACACTGGATTGGTGTGGAATTGTTTGAGATGAGTTTCTAGCTTTAAATTCCTTCAGGTTTGCCACCCTCTTTCTTATCCAATTATTTTCTTCCACATTTACAAATTGAATTTTGATGATAAACATAGATCTAGATGTTCCTTTCCTTCATAACTCAACAGGTTATTTTCTCCATATGAGAGAGCACAAATCTCATTGTGCCTTTGGGTATTGTTTGTAAAGAATGTAATTTTAATAGATCAGTCAACATCATTCCCTAATTGAATGGGGTGTTAGAAATTAAGTTTAGTCCCATTTGTAAATTTACCTCAAGTATTATCAAATTGATTCAGAGGACATAAAAGTATTCAAATGGGAAGAAAATTGCAAAGAACGTAGGCTCAGGAATATCACCAGCAATATTTGCAAATAAATCCACATATTTGCTTTATTGTATTGTATGTACATGTGTGCCAATGTGTTATGCACATACAACCATATATTATTCTTAAAAGGAGTAAGGACATGCTGTCTTACTTTACAGATTTAGCCTAAAGTCAATAGTTTTGCATTATACTCTTCAACATCCAAATTGAGGCTCATTCAAAATATATTTTAAGCTGGATGCAGTGACACAGGCCTATAATGCCAATTAGTTAGGAGGTGGAGGCAGAAAGGTTGTGAGTTTGAGGACAGTCTGGGAAATCTAGCAGGATCTTGTCTCAAAAGAAAAAGTATAGAAGGACTGAGGATATCACGTTCAGTGGTAGAGCATTTGCCTACCACATGTGGTCACTGGGTTTGGTCCCTGGTACTTTAGATTACATAAGGTTTCTAAACAGATAACCAATATTTAACTCATTACTTGTTAATAGTAGTAATGTTAATACTACTTTAGAACTTTTTATTAGGTCTTCAACCCTTTTCCATATAGTTGGTCTAACTGACTTAAACTTATTTTTAACTCAAGACAAACAAAACCACATTTCATTATGTGATATTAATAGACATGCATTAAATACAGTAACTGTATTACATGATTAAGTGACATGTTTGAGTCTTAGCTTAATCCATAAGTGTAAGCTTGAATATGCAGTTTATTATCCATTTTCTTGAGCTGTGAGAGAATTTTAAAAGGCCATTTGAAAAAAGCACTAACATAGTAAAGATAGGCCACACTGTCATGGCGACAACCTCTATTGCATCACGGTGTTTGTGTTGATTTCATTTCCAAGGGTTTTTGACAATAAAGATACAAAGAAATCAAACAGAAGAACACATTGATGTGGGAGAAAGAGATGACAGAATTTGGAACTCATGTTCTTTCATCTCGGCAGCCTTTATACTGGTCCTTCTGGGATTGAGCAGGCGACAGCAGTGCTGATCCAGATTGTCCAATCTCCACCAGAGTGATGATTTCACTCTGGTGCTTGGTATCTGGTGCTTGGTCTGGAATCGAATTCAGTCAGCCACTTATCTTCTATGTAACCTCGAGCCAATGTTTAGTTTTCAAATTTGAAAAAGGCAGTAATTATTACAAGGGATTCAATGCCAGCCATATTAGTAATGCAAACCCTTATTTATAATGTATATGGTGGCCTATTGAACCCTTCTTCTACTGGCAGCAGTTATCACTAGAGATGAAAAGGATGAAAGGAGGTTACTTTAAAATTTTTTTCTACATTTTACTACACACATGTATTACCAGTTCAAATAACTAACTGTGTAAAACATTTTTGGGAAAATGGATTTTAGGTCAATGAATATGTTTCATAATGCTAAATGAAAATGCTAAAGATATAAAATAAAATAATAGTATATCTGAATCAATTTCATATATTGTGTATGCACACATATAAAACATTTCTATGTGTGATGTGTATTTGAAGAAAACACTAGAATAGCCTAGAGGAAAGCTCTATACTAAAGGAAAGTTCTATACTAAACATTTCATAAGAATTATCTTTAAAGGGTAGTGATTATGCTTAATCATTTTTGTGGTCATTTGACTTGTGTGTTCTCCAAATTTTTTGTAGTATTCAATATCCATGTGTAGACAGATGTACACAACACATAGGATGAGCAAAATAGCTTGCAAAATTTCAATCATATCACTTCATGATGTTTCACAGATTTCCTCTTTCATTATTTTGATCTTGAAATTCCTGGTCTTGCTTTCTCACTTGACTTTTTTGTGTCAAGTAACAGCATTCACAGCAATGCATAGCCTCCTAGTGATACCTCAGTGCTGACTTATGAAGCTTTTATGAAACTTGTGAAACTGTTATTCTCAACACAAGGACAGCCTCTGCCAACGCTTCACTTTTTAGTGTGAAATACCCTTTGCCAAATTGCTTCTTGAGTCAACAGAAAGGAAAATAAACACCACCATAGAAAATGTGTCCACATTGTCACCTCCTCAGGTTCTCACTCTGAAGTTTCACTGTTCATCTATGTTTTCAGCAAAAGGCAGTCATCTATGCAATAAGATCTGGAAAGGAATCAGGGAAAGTCTTCTGTTTTTCCAATTTTTTTGCTCTACAATTTATGCTTAACAGATAATCAGACAGCAAAACAACAAGTGATAGGGCACTAAGGCAGGAGGAGACTCAAAAGACTTCAATCTATAACTTCACACCTATACTTGCTTTTCTTTGTTTTTGCTTTTCAATGAACAAGTGAGAAAACAATGAGAAACAAGGGAGACCAGGTCTGTGATTTCTGTTGTAAGCATTCCAGTAGAGGTCATTAGATACATTTAGAAAACTACACCTTTGCTTTGACATCTTGGAATCTTCTTGAAAGCCTCTAGCATCTCTAAGGCTTGATAAACCTGGACCTGCATATCCGAAATAATTCAGTTAACATTTATGGAAGACCTACTCAATGCTGCTATTCTAGTTGCAGAGTACATTTTTTCAGAAAACGATAGGCAAGTCTCTGCATTCATGTGGACATAGAAATATATCCATCTTGTAAATAATAGAAGTTATGCAATGTGCTCCTGAATTTCTGAAAAAGACTGCAAAATGCAGTTGGATAGAATCAAGGGCTTTAGCTAACTCAATCAAGAAAACACCCTTGGAGAGAGTGGTATTTGAATCAGGACATGAATGATAAGAAAGTGACAACACTTGGAAATCTGGGAGAAGCGACAGCAAAACCTGTGACAATGATGTGAATCGAAAAAATGAGCAGTGTGCCCAGAACTCAAGGCTTAGTGAATGCAGAAGAGTTCTGGAGGGCATGAGGGCAAAGGAAAGCAGCAAGCACAGAGGAGCTGTGTGAGAGCTTGGGCTTTGTCTAGGTTGTAAGAGGAAGGTACTGGAAGGCTATAAATAGGACTATTTGCTCTTTTCAAAAGTGGGACATCATGCAAGAGGCTAAGGAAGAAGAGCTGCAACTTCAAGGCTGGTACCATGTAGTCGAGTTGGCGAAACCTCAGAATACGAAAGCGAAAGGGCTGAGGAAGTAGCACAGCGCCTGCCTCACATATGTGAGGCCTTGAATTCAATTGCCAGGACTGGGGATTTATTTTGTTGTTATTTTGTTTTTATTAGGGAAGGGTCTACAGGGTGTTCAGGGTCTCACTACTAGATCACTAGATCGGACTCCTAGTGATCTGCCTGTTTACAGCCACCCAAGAGCTGGAATTACAGGCTTGGGCCACCATGCCTAGTCTCACAACTGGGGATTTAAAAAGAAGAATAATAGAGGAAGCTTGGAGATTGAGATTAAAAACCTGCACATCTATTACAAATTCTACAATGTGAAATTTTGTGTTTTCTGTAAATTATTTACTATTTTCTTCCAAATGTGAATACTTTAAAAGCTGCAATCAAAGTATGTTATTTTAGCATTCTGTCTTCTCTTTTTAAGGTTCAATAGAGTAGCTTTGTTTCTCATGTGGCATCCCTATATACCTGTATTTCATTTCTGTTTGCCTACCTGTTCTGTTGTTTTGTTTCATTTTTGTATTGTAATACAACGTCTACAGGGTCTACCATGTCTACAGGGTCTCACTACGTAGATTGAACTCATTGAGATCTGCCTGTGTTCAGCCTTCCATGAGCTGGGATTACAGGCACGAGCCACCATGCCCAGGCTTAATGCACCCCGGGGGGTGGGGCCGGCACGACAGGTCAGGTGATGGATCTGTTCTGTTTTATGCACTTCATTATTCATGTGTTGATGTTGTGACCAAGATTAGAACAAAGAATTAAATGTGCCATATCAGGTATTGTAATCGCATTGTACAAGTGTCATGTTTGTAGTACGCTACGATCACATTCATAGTGAGGAATTTGTGCACATGCGCATAATACATCTTAACTTTTGCCCTTGTCTGTCCCTTTCTTTTGCCCTCCCTCCATGGCTTTGCCCTCATTCAAGGAGGGAAAGTAAGTACTATGCTAATAATGAAAGGAGTGGGGATAGGGGCAAATGTGTGGGAAGCCTTGGTTCAAGCACCAGCACCATTTTCAAAAATGTAATTGGAGGACTTTGAGGATGTTGAGTCTATGTGTGAGTTTGTAATAATGAAATTACACAACCTATAACATTGACCTGCCAAGGAAATCTGGGTTTAAATCGAGAGTGAAGATAAGTATAGGGGAAAATCTTATGACATAAGAGGGTTTCCAGAGAGGAACTAGCACATGTAAATACAGACATAAACACATGTGAATACAAAGAATTAAAAAAATAATATACACAGATTCAAGAAAATTGAGGTTAAAAAGTTGTAGAAATTAATTTGGAGAGGTAGAAAGGAGCCATTAAGAATTTCCCATTTCAGCGCTGGCCAAATAGCTCAGCGGATTACAGAGTCTGCCTAGGCAGACAGTGGCTAGGGCTCCGTCCTGCCCCCAGCGCGCTCGGACGTGGTGGCTGAGCCTTGGCAGGGCAGTGCGCACCCAGCTCTTGGGAGGCTGAACACAGGTGGCTCACTAGAAGTTGGATCTATGTAGTGAAACCCTGTAGTGACTACTAAAATACAAAAAAAAAGAAAAGAAAAAGAATTTCCCGTTTCTTCTAACAAGGAAAATTTACGATAACATTTACATTGTTGTATTTCTATACATTTTGAATTTTCAAGTTGAAATACAACATACAAATAGCAATATCCAGAAATTACAAGCTCATCTTTGTATCCAATAGAAAATCAGAACAAACCATACCAAGGAGAATTTGTCAGAGTCTTCTAGAGATCTGGGAATGGCTCAAAGTCTCATTCTAGTGATTCTATCTTTCTTTTTTCTAATTCAAATAAAGAATGGCTTAGGGAGGATGAAATTTAACACAATAAGTTTGTAGCATTTTAGAGAGGCACTACATGAACATTTAATGTCTGAAAATTCAAGTCTCTCTGCTAGATAAACTGAAGATTTAAAAAAAAAAATGAGACTAAGGGCCAGCGAGATAGCTCAAGGGACTAAGCGCCTGCTTAGGCAAGTGCGGGGGCTGGGGTTCAATCCCTGGCACCACAAGCTGTACTGGTGGCCTCTGCCTGTAATCCCAGTGCTGGGGAGGCTGAAAACAGGAGGGTCACTAACGTTCAAGGTGAGTAAGGATTCCATCCACAAAACAACAACAACAAAATAAATAAATAAAATTAAATTAAATAAAACATGAGAATAATTGTATAAGGAGAAGAATTTAGTCAGTGAAGAGAGGGTACCCTAGAATGAGGACTGGGTGATTATAGCCCCATGGCTGAATGTGATTATGGGCTGACATATACTTTTTGACCAAAATTTCTGCTTGCTATGTTAATCATACAACAAATAATTAGAAAAAATGATTCCAATGTGTCAAAGTTAGAGATGGTGGAATTTGCCAGATAGCTAAGGCAGTGGGATCAGAGAGAGGAAGCCAGTTGAGTAGGTTCCCTAGTGTAGGTGCTCATTAACTAGTTGTACAAAACCAGTGGGCAAGAGCGATGTTCCTTATTTGATTTGGGAGGGTGCATTAGTGCATGTTTGTAGTACATACCAGACTTCTGGTTTGGACAGTGAACTGGATGGTCATGCAGTGAAACAGCATAAGAAGCACCCGAAAGAAAACAAATCTTGAGATGTTAGGTAATGGCTTCAGTTTTAGACATAATGAGGTTGAGATACCAGCCAGATGTCCAACAGGAAGTTGAAGCAGGTCAACCAGTTAAATTCAATTGTATTTTCTGTCTCTTTGATCTTTATGTTGTGCTGTAACATCCATGTACACTCCTCTATTTTCCTGTTGATTTTTTTAATGAAATCAATCTGACCCACAGCATTTTTTTATATATCAATTTAAAAAATTGAGTCTGGAGGGAAAAAAAAAGTCTTACATGATTTTCAGTTCACATGGTTTCTGCAGAAATAGCTTAGCAAAATCATTATAAATAAGGCCTGCTAAGTCAGGCCAATCTCAGAGTTGGAGTGCTTACTGGACTCCAGTAAGTGTATAAAATGGCATCAAGAGCCAGGCATGGTGGTGCATGCCTGTAATCCCAGCACTCAGGAGGCTAAGGCAAGAGGACTGTTGCAAGTTCAAGACCAGCCTGGACTGCAAAGTGAGCTCAAGGCCAGCCTGAACTGCAGAGTGAGACCCTGTCTCAGAAGACAAAAATAATAAATAAATAAATAAACAAACAAACAATACAAAATGGAAGCAATGACACTTACAGCACGTGGCTCTTGTGAGCGGATAAAATCTCATGCTATTACCCTTGGTACAGTGTCTGCCCAATTCTGTTTTGGCTTAGAATGTGAGACTTACAACCCAGATAGGTGGAGCTGGCTAAGTAGCAGGCCAGTTCATGCTGGCCATCCACCTCCTCACACCATATCCTCAACTCAAGAGACCACTAGCTGCTGTCTAGGCCTCAAGTTCTCTGAGCTTTACTCCTGTATACTTTTCTGATGCCCAGGTTAGAGTCTGCCAAATCTTGTTTGTCTTGATTAAACACAAATCAGAGAAGTACTGGTGTCAGATCAAAAGGTAAACAATAGTGACAGATATTACAGTGGCACCATTATAATCACAATGTTGAGGGCAAACTACATTGTAAGGTTCAGTAGTGAACTATATTTGCATTTAAATTATTTTAAAAGCTCCTTTTGAGCTGGGCATGTTGGTATGCACCTGTAATCCCAGCTGTGAGGCAGA
Source organism: Ctenomys sociabilis (assembly GCA_004027165.1). Lineage (NCBI taxonomy): Eukaryota > Metazoa > Chordata > Mammalia > Rodentia > Ctenomyidae > Ctenomys > Ctenomys sociabilis. The sequence continues at coordinate 55,438 of PVKA01005648.1, read as the reverse complement.
AGCAAGAGTTTGTTGTGAGTTTGAAGCCAGTCCTGGCTACATGGTGAACACAAGGCCAGTCTCAACTACACAGTGAGATCCTGTCTCAAAAAAAAAAAAATTGGAAGCTCCTCTCAAGAGATCAGCACTGAGCTATTTCTCAATCCCTGTACTTGGAAGAAAAGTACTACTTTATATGGTTGGTAATTCCACATGCACTTTGACTAGAAAATAAGTTGTTATTGCAACATTACAATGGCTTCTTCAGAATACTCTGGAAGCACTTTCTTGATCAGTGATAACAAAACTATTTGATGTTGGTTTAGGCTGGAAGATTGTGGTAGATTAACTACTGGTCCACTTGGAACATGCAGTTGAATGGAGTCAGCATGGTTCTGGAAGTGGAAGGCCCACATGTGGATTGTTGTCAACAACATTAAAAGAGAACTGGAGACGAAGGTAGTGTGCTGTTGATTCTCCTGGGGAAGCTTGTCATGCTGGTTTTCCTAATACTGACTCAGCTGTTATCATTGGAAGAGCTTGAGTCCTTGCTGTCACTAAGGATAGCTGCAGTTCTCTTTGGGATCTCTGCTCTTTCAAGTTGCTTCTTGGCTCCAGTACACATCTCCTAGCCTGATGGCATAGATTCTTCACCCCGCTGGCACAGACCTTCTAGACTTTGGGCCTTCCCAGTGCAGACCCTTAAAACAGACTTGCATGAGATACTGTCGTGGGCTCTAGGCTCCCGCTGGACTCACGAAGGACAGTGAGAAGGGATTCAGGCCCTCAGCCGGATGCTTTAGGTCTCTGTGTGGCCAGATCTCTTATACTCTTCTGCATTTGATCTTTTGGGTGTATATTATAAAATAATCTATAGAATATGTGTCCTGTATTAATTCTATTTCCTTGCAAACCCTGACTACAACAAAGGTTGAGAAGAGAGGTATCAGAAAGTATAAAGATTTCTTCTATGTCAAATGCTAGCCTACTGCAAATATGTTCTGGAATTTGATTTAAGAAATCTCTTTAATCCAATAAAATACAGATAGAATACAATTATATGCTTCAGCATATTCTTTTATTTTTCTGTTTTCCCTCACCCACCCTTTGTCTCTCTCTCTCTCTCTCTCTCTCAGTGCTGGGCTCAATCTCATGACTGCTCCCACTTAAACTGGGAGCAATTTCACCACCAAATCACAACCCTAGTCCTGTCTCCACATCTCATCATATCTTTTTTTTTCCTGTATTTAGCACAGGGTCTACAGGGTCTCACTATGTAAATTAGACTCAGTGATTCTCCTGTTTTCAGCCTCCCAAGTGCTGGGAATACAGGTATGCATCATCATGTCCAGATTGAACATGGTCATCACCTAAGTAGACATGGTCATCTGCCTAAGTAGACTTTAGTCCACTGAGGTATCTGGCCAGCCCAGATCTTCATATCATTACAATTAAGAACAAGAGTTTGATTTTGAGGGTTTCCTGTTTTTAGATGTTTTAGAACATAAGAGGAAGTTTCTTTAAATAAAGTCATAATTCACTGAAACTGTACAGAGCTACCTTGTTCAAAGCCACAAATGCTGGATAGATCAACAAAGAATAAATTAGTTAGTGATAAGGTTAATATCACTCAGTTATCCACAAGGCATGTTGACATTATTATGGCAACAAAAACCATTGTTCTAGCATGAATTTTGCTAGCAAAACCTAAAATTTATTTCATAAACGATAGTAACCTTTAAGCATGCTGATGCTTTAGATTATGCGTTCAATCACTTTCCCATTTACCTTGGAAATAGCCACCAAACCGAAGAATTCAAATTTCCCTGTTTTCTAGGGAAATCTTAAACACTACTCACTTTTCACACAAACATGAAACAAATGTGAACAAAACTGATCCCTGACTCTATTTTATATTTTCAGTTTTTCTGGCTGAAAATATATCATATAATCAGTTTTATAAAAAGTAGTTTGTATGTAAGAGGCAAACTATTCTCAAAGAAGAATCCATTAGAAAAAAAATAAGCAACCTATAATTCAAGCAAGATATTCTCAGGTAATGATTATCACTTCTAAAAAAAACTGTGGAAGAGTTCACATTCTAAGCAAGTTATCTAGTTGGCAATTACCCTATAAGTTTTTACCTTTAGAAGAAAAATTCATGGAGACCCTGTATTATGGAGATACAACTAAAACCTAGTCTGGTAAATCCCTGAATACTGTTGTAGTTCAAAGATGAAACACCCCCTGATGACTAAGTGCTAAGCTCATCAATGGGTTAATTCATGACTAACTCATGACTTTTAGAAGGTGGTTTCTTATTGGTAGAAGTTGGTCACTTAGGGTGTGCTTTACAGAGCACACTTTTCTCTAGCATTTCCCGCTCTGATCCTAGCTATCATGAGGCAAGAAGTTGACCTTGACCATGCCCTTCTGCTCTGATATTTTTTCCTTGAATCCACTGATGCATGGACTGATATCCCTGAAAGTGTGAGCCCAAATGAGCCATTGGTCCTTTCCATTGTGTACATCAGAACTTTTGGCCACAAAGAAAGCTGCCTCAGCGCACATTCCAAGTCAAGCTAGCTTCTAGATTGACGTTCAGAGATATTGTTTGTTTGGAAAGCATTTATTGCTTCAACTTTGTCTCTGGTTAGAATTAGGCTCAACAGAGGAATAGAACATAGAGTTTTCACAAGATTAGGAATGAAAAAACAGTCTAAGATTCTGAAAGTAATTTCAAAGATGTGTCTTAAGTCATATAAGTAGGAATTTAAAAATATCCCTTATAAGGGAAAAACCTACACATTTGAAATTGAGGGTATTGTAAAAATAATAAAGAATTGCTTGTTGAGTTACTGGAAGGTATTAACTTGACTCCTGTCATATGGTGTACCACTGGGGCTTTGGGACAGTTGAAATATGTATATCAGACTGTGCACATGTGTATGAAATTTGGAATTTTATCTTACTTGTGTAAATATTAGGAACTCATCTCAATCAAAATATGTCACTGAAAATATGTATTTTGTCTTGCTTGGGGAAGAACAGGGCTGTGTGTAGAACAACAGAAAGTTGTTATTTACCTTAAACATCTGTTTCTCCTTTGATCTTTCTACTTTGATTTTGATTCAATTTATTTAATTTTTTTTTTAATGTATTGGGTTGTTGCTGGGTCTCACTTGTTGTTTGGACTCACGGCGATCCTCCCGCTTTCAGCCTCCCCAGCACTGGGATTACGGTGTGCACCACTACACTTGGACGCTGGGTGGCTCAGCCCTCCCTGGGGATGGGGCTGGTGCAGCATGTGGTGCCCAGGATCAAATCGTGATCCCTGAGTTTGCCTAAGCTTGACTGAGCAGACACTTTAGTTCACTGAACTATCTCACTGGCCCCTCTCCTTTGATTTTTAAGGTTTCAGAGGATTATAAATGGTTACACATTTTTACTCTTCTTGGTGATGGAATTAAATATGGAAAGGATGGTTTTGAAAAACATCCTGACGGGGAATCAACCTCCTAAAGCTATCTGAGGGGTTCACAATTTGGTGCCAGTGAGTCATGAGCCAGAGTCAGCCTGTCATCAGAAACTGGGCCTGTTAAAACAGTTCTTCGTGGAATACTGCTCACTTGGTTTCCTAATGGAAACTCTGACTGGAAGAGCATATATATGTAATTCACATGGCATCTACCAGCTGGATGTGGAGGCACAGGCTTGTAATCCCAGTACTCAGGAGGCTGAGGCAAGAGTTTAAGGCCAATCTGAAGTACACAGTGAGTTTAAAATCAACCTAAGCTTCATCGAAAGCCCTTGTCTCAAAATACAAACAAAAACAAAACATAACATTGCCAAGACATTTACAAAAAATCATCTCTAGAGGGTTTAAATATGATTATATGAAAATAATATGGTCAGTTATATAAGGTAATTGAACTCATATGACACCATAAATATGAACAACTTTAAGTATTTATGCACCATAATATAAATGGTAATGTCATTATTAATTTTTATTTTCTCCTCTGGAAGGAAATACTTAAAGGCCTTATTAAAGAGATACTGAGAGAAAGCCTTCTTTCACATCATTTCCTGGTCTCATTTCTTGATATGTTCAGAGTTTTTTTGTTTTTGCTTTGTTGGGCTTTTGCTGCACAGGTTGTGTTGATGCTCTCTTGGGCTTCCCTCAAGTCTTACTGTTTCTCATCTTACTTTATACTGCGACTTACTATTCTGCATCAACATCCTTTATAAACACTTCCAATATTTTCATTCTGAATCTGGAAGTATCCAAAGTTTAACCCCTGAGATGCACTGACTTTTCTTTTCATTATGTCTTGAAGGAGCCCATTTCCTGCTTCTGCCTTTGCTGCTGCCATGTGTGACCTGTGGGCTATTCCACCCTGCTCATTTCTCAGTAGTAATCTCCTCCTGCTTCACCCATTCTCCTGCCCTGCACACAACAGCCAAAGTCGTCATTGTAAGAGGAAACTAAAACAAAGTGGCTGTTGCACCTAAATACTTCTTCTAATTCTCCTGCACTTAGGTAAACCCCATCCCACAAACCATCCATTGTCCCCACCCATCCCACCCAAACACAAACAAAACATCACTCACTCATATCCTGCCTCAAAGTTCCTATTTTACACACTGGGAGGATGGACATGTTTGTCACATGAAGTTTTCCCACCTAAGTTTTAAAATTATTGAAGTTTCTCATTCACAAATTTTATTACTTTTCTTCATATAAGATTATTAAAGAATGTGTAAAAGCTAAATCTTGTAAATGACCTATGTGTCCATCAACAAACACATGGCTAAAATAAATGTGGTATTTATACACAATGGCGTATGACTGCAATAAAGAATGATACACTTGACACATTCATTGGTCTATGGATGAGCCCGAGAACACCATGTTAGGAGCAATAAATCAGACACATAAGCTTAAAAATCACATGATTTCTTTCACATGAGAAAACTAAAATATAAACAAAAAGCAAAATAAAAGACAAATAATAGGAAGTAGAAAAATATTTTTCAAATGGGAACCCAAACAAGAGATGGAAAGAGATAGAGGAGGGAAAGGGGTTGGAAAAAAAGAATTGATGAAAATAGAACTTTTGCAAATGGAAAAAGGACCCAGCCTCCAGGGAACAGGGAGTAATGAGATGGCCAGGGAATGAAAACAGAATTAAGATGTGTTAGGTGCATATAAAAATTCCCCATGGTGAATGTGCTGCGAAATGTGTACTAATGAAAAAAAGATTAAACTTTTCTAATTTGACTTATTCATAGGTGCCTAGGAGTTCATACCGGGGAGCCTGAAGGGAAACAAATCCTTCATTCCATGGTGGGGAATTGAAAGGAAATTGTAGGGTCTCACAATCCTAGCTCAGGCCACACCCCCTATGATCTAAAACCTCCACCAGGTTCCACCTTTCAATGTTTCTACCACCTCTCAAAGCACCATGGGCTAAGAACCAGGCCTTTAAATACAGAACATGTGAATCTTTAGGAGCCGTTCTGTGTCCACACTCTAGCAGTATGGTAGGTGAAGGGAAACTTTTTTCTACTTCAATTTTGACTTTCGCTTTGTAAAATGGAAGCTCTTGATGTGTACATGATTATCTTGTACTTGCCATCTTGTCTTACATTGTCTTAGTGCTGATACATTTTTAATGGAATTTCTTAGGTATTTCAGTATATGTAATCATCTAAAATTAATAATAATCTCCCAATATGTATAGCATATTTAGTCTTTGTTTCTTCGCAAAAACTAAATATCAAACATTGACAAGGAATCTGTAACATTCCCTTGCTTTAATGAAATGGTTTCAATATTAATGTCTTAATACAATGTGTGATATTGACTTTTTGTCATATTTAGTTGTCTTTATTTTATTAATTTCATTAATTTTTTTAATATGATAATTCTCAGGTAAACTTTTTGGGTGGCATCAAATCATTCTTCTGAGCAGCGTGGCACTGGAGAAGAGATGCTTCAGAAAGGCTGAAGAGGTCAATGTGCTCTGACACTGGACAGGGCTGCATCACCCCAGCCATTGCCAAAATAGTTTTACTTCAAATAGACTTTTGGGCCAAGTGTGGTGGTGCATTTCTGTTATCCCCAAACTCAGGAGGCTGAGGCAGGAGAATTGCTCAAGTTCACAGACTGTCTCAGTCACATGGTCTTTCCCTACCTAATTATAAGCACAATACTGTATTTGTTGAAGGAATGGATGGATGAATGAATCCATTAATGGGTGAATGTGAAAATAATGGCTTGTTAATGCTAATTCTTTCCTGTCCAAGGGACACTTTCTGATGTCATTCAATATTAGCACTCTGTAGTATTTGTGCAGAAATGTCTTTGATGTTTCAGTCAGGTGTGATGGCACATACCTGTAATCCCAGCACTTGGGAGGCTGAGGCAGGAAGATCACTGCAAGTTCAAGACCAGCCTGGGTTACAAAGTGAGCTCAAGGCCAACCTGAACTCTGTAGCAAGACTATCGAGAGAGAGAGAGAGAGAGAGAGAGAGAGAGAGAGAAGAGAGAGAGAGAAGAGAGAGAGAGAAGAGAGAGAGACAGAGAGAAAAGAAAGAAAAAAGAATCTTTGATGTTTGTGGAGCATTTGTTGACAATTGGCCTTTTTTTTTTTTTTTTTTTTTTGTATTTTAGGGAAGGTTCTACCTACAGGGTGTTCAGGGTCTCATTACTAGTTTGGACTAGTGATCCACCTGTTTACAGCCTTCCAAGAGCTGGGATTTTAGGTGCACACCACCTCGCCCAATCTCAATTGCCATCTCTGTGGGCCCAGGGGGCAGGGCTGGCATGGAAGGCCTGGGGATCAAACCCCTGACCCCTGAGCCTGCTTGTAGATACTTTGATCTGCTGAGCTATTTGGCTGGCCCAGTATTTTGTTTGTTGGTTTACACCACCTTTTAAAGAGAAAATAATCTTATTGAGATCTGACTTTGAAAAAACTTGCTTTTGGGGGGCAAGAATATAATCCCTTTCTGTGGATTAGTACCAGTTGACAGTATTTGTGCCCTTTAGTGACTAACTCTAAAGTGATTTTGGCCATGTTAGAATACATTGGCTTCCATTTGAGAGTCTCCTTTGGCGTTCCTTTTCCACTTATATTAAACACATTCAATCCAAGAACCTCAAACATTTCAAGAGAATTCACTTGGGCCAGGCAGTGTAGTAGTGGCTTTGTGTCTTACAGCGGTTGGGAGGAAAGCAACATTGTGTGTATTGATGGAGGACAAAACCAAGGCCAAGCTTAACTACTGAGGCCAACACCACACAGCTGACATGGGTGAGAACCCTGTGGTAGCTCTAGAGCCTGGCTCCAGAATCTGCGCTCCTCCACTCTGGCCTAACCACTGCTGACTGACATAAGTCTCATCAATTTAACTCTGTAAATGTCTCAGGCTCTCTGCTGCTTCTGTGCTTTTCCACCCTACCGGTCCTAGCCTGAGTCACAATCATGGTTTGGTTTGACTCAGGTCCTAGCCTGAGTCACAATCATGGCAATGGTTTCCATGCCCTCCCACCCGGCTCTTACCTCTGGACCTCTGAAGGACTCTATGAGAATTTCTGATCTTATCTTGTACTACAAAGCAGCCAGTTGCTGCTAATTCTCTCCAGCTACAATGTCTTAGCCCAAGACCTTCCACCTGACTTACCTGATCTTGTGCAATGGAAGTGTTTATTTCCACACCTTTTCATTTACCCCACCCCCTTCTCCTCTCTGAGCCCCAAGCACAATGGATTTCCGCTCCTTTGAAAAGTCATGCCCTTTCCGCCTCATAGCTTTTGTACCTGCCTTGTACCCTGCCTAGAATGTCCTTCTACCTGGTGACTTCTTCACCTTCAACTCTAGTCACCCCTCCCAGAAGAAAGCCTTTCATGACTCCTCAGTTTACAGCAGTTTATCTATTAAAGGTTCATGCAATAACCCCGAACTTGCTTCTCAAAATCTCATTGCAGCCAGGTGGCACATGCCTGCAATCCCAGCAGTCAGGAGGCTGAGACAGGAAGGTCACTGCAAGTTCAAGACCAGCCTGAGCTGCAAAGTGAGCTCATGGCCAGCCTGACCTGCATAGCAAGACCTTGTCCCTAAAAGTCAAATAAACAAACAAAAAACTCATTGCAACTTGTATTATTGCTTACACCAAGGTTGTGCGATCATTTGACTATCTCTTTCCCATGGGGCTTCTCCCTGTCTTCTTTCTCCAAAATCCGTCACATTGCCCAGCACATAGTAGGCATTCATAAAAAGTAAGGACTAGTTCACAACTGAAGAAGTGTAATTTTTTTTTAGGCATAGGCAGAACTCCTCATATTTATGTACTTAAGAGCAAGATTAGGAAAGACTAGTCATCAAGCATGAGCAAATGTCATAGCTGAATTGTGAAATATCAAGTTGAAATTTTTCCTCTCTCTCTCTGTCTTTTTTTCAGTCCTAGGGATTCGACACAGGGCCACTCTACCACTGAGCTGCATGCACCCCTAATCCTTTCCATTTTATTTTCAGACAAGATCTTGCCAAGTAGTCCAGGCTGCCTTTGAATTTTCAGTCCTTCGGCCTCAGCCTCCTGAGGAGCTGGACTAGAAGGAGGTGCCACTGTGCCTGGCACAGGGATTTCTTATAGAGTGGGGGTGGGGAATTGAAGGTTTGGAAAAGATTAAGACATGAAAGAAAGAAAACAAAACAGAGAAAGCAGAGACAGTGTTTTCAATCCAGCCCCTAGCATGGAAGAAGGTCAAAAGCGCTTCGCCAAAACCGAGAAAAGCGTAGTTGCTCCGGAATCCCTCCTTCACGGACCTGGTGCATCTCCTTCTTTGGGCAAGTGTCTCTACACATCACCTCATCAGAGCGGCTGGGTCCCAGACGAAGGAATGGAGGAAGATATTATTTACCTTTATACATCAATGAATATCTTTCTCCAAAGATTTACCATGGGTCATTTTGCAGAAATCCAATGAGCCTGAAAAATTCTCACATTCAAGTCGTGTCCTGTCGCTGGCACCCCCTATAGATTTTGAGGGCTCCGTGTGCGGTTGCACCAGCAAAGCTGTTACATGACTAATCTCCCGGGAAGGAGGGCCCCGTCAGTGCCTCAGGCCTTATCATGGGACACTCAGGGCCACAGCCCAGGACTTCCCAGGGACTTCACGCCACACAGCCTCCTGCTCTCCCTCCTCTGCTGATAAGCACTGTCCCTTCTGCCAGGATTAGTTTGTCCCTTGCTCATCTATGGCCAGCCAGCTCCTCTTTTGCTCTCTTGGTCACCTGGACCAAGGCCTCCCTCAGGTCCACCCCTTGGGTTACGTGAGGCATCTCTCCTGAGGGCTCCTTTCTCCTCTGGAGCAAATGGACAACAGTATTTGTCACAGTACACTGTAAAGTAATTTCAGTATTTGTGTTTGATCTCCACAATGCCAAGCTGAATCAAGGTGATAGTGCTAGGGTTCTTTTGTTTTTGTTTTGCTTTGAAGTTCATTCTGCATCAGGTGCAGCCTATCATGCTCTTTTAAAGTTTAGAGGCTGGGCTTCTGCAGCTTTTTGTGTAATTTTATCTAGTGCACCCTGGGTTCTTCAGACAATACTTTTAGTTGCTTACAATATTCCACCTGATAATGATGTGATAAAGTTAAAAAAAAAAAGAGCAGTGAGAAAACTCACCCCAGAATTAAAGTTAAAACTAGATACCATCATAGTATTAAACTTTTTGCAGTTGTAAATTTGTCTTAAAACTTGTCTTAGGCTACTAAACCCACAGGAAGTAGGGAATTGCTTCTGATTCTACTTTTAATATCTGCAAATTCTAAAATTATCAGTTTCTTGATAGTCTTGTTTTCTGTTTAAATCCTCAAATACATTTTTATTTTTTAAATGGCCTTACTACTTTTTAGATGAGATAAGGCAGTTGAGGAAAGTGTTTAAAAGGCATTTAAACTTGGTTGGTGACATAGGAACGTAATCCCAGCACGTTTTTAAGCCAAGGCAAGAGGACTGCAAATTCAAGGCTCTCCTCAGCAACTCAGTAATAGTGAGACTAAGCCTGAGAATGTAAAAAGACCAAAAAAGAAAAAAAGAAAAGCCAGAAATATACCTCGATATGAAGGCACTGGATCGAATGCCAGGTACCTGGGGGGAAGGAATTTCATTTTAGAGTGATCCAAGAAAATCTATTGAATTTAGAAAGTTGTCAAAATTAATAAACAAATAAAAATGTCTTTTTATGTATGTATATAGACAATACTAAAAATAATATTTAGACTTCACATGGGCTGTGTGTGTGTGTGTGTGTGTGTGTGTGTGTGTGTGTTTCTAGTGATAGAACCCAGGGTCTTTACACTGAGCCACATCCCAGTCCCTTTTTATTTTTTACTCTTAATCAGAGTCTCATTAAGTCATTAAATTACCCAGACCTGGCTCAAACTTGTGCTGCTCCTGCCTTAGCCTCCCATCGTTTGGGGACTGCAGACATGCACCACCACAGCCAGCTTTTACACACTATCAAAGTATATGCTGCTAATAGGCATTTGAGCAATTTTCACTAAAAGCCTGTTTGTACAGCATGACGGTAGCAATCTCCTCTCCCAACCTGCTAGTGTGCTAATATTAAGGATAGAAACAAAGTATAACGACCTGCTACATTTTAATGAATGACTCCTGATACTTCCATGCAAAACATTTGGCTGATATGTGTGTTATTTTGGTCATGATAAAAATGTCAGATTCCTTGAGGCCGGGGAGATAGCTCAGTAGAATAGGCACTTGCCTGGCAAGCGCAGGGTCTAGAGTTCAATCCCTGGTACTGCCAAAATAAAGGATTTCTTGTTCTCAGAGTTGTGTTGCTGACTAGAAATGATTGCCAGAGTCCTTGGCAGGGATGACACCCCCACTGTCCAGGAGCAAGCCCAGTTTAGAGGCGCGGTTTCCGGCCACCAGCAGCTCCTCACAGTTATGAGACCAGGTCAGTAGAGCAACAAGTGATAACCTGGGATGGAAGTTGTCCTCACCTTTGAAACTGACTTTTCCCTTTGGAGATAAAATTTTCCTGCATAACTGAACCTTTCAAAACCCTTAGATTTTCATTTCCTAGAAAGCTGTCTTTACCTAAATCTGGAGTCATCTTAGAGTAATCTCAGCAGCTGTATAGATGTTCTTTGATCTCTTGTAAGAAAATGTTTTAGGGGTGGTTTCCACAATAAATGTAATTAAATCTTAGAGATGCAAGAATTTGTTTCTCTCACTATAAAAGTTAAAGCTATTGTTTTTGACATTGCATTGTCTTACATCTATTGTCTGAGCTCAGATAAATTAATACAGGATATTTAAAGAGCACCATCATTCTGGATTTCAAGCTAAGATCTAGAACTAAACACACCTCAATGCTGCACAGAGTTGTCCCTAAATCATAGCACCTACTCAGACAGAACCACCAATGAGCAAAAAGGGGAAATAGAATTATTTTCTCTAATTAATGCTGATATAGGGGGAAAAATATATTTGTACATTATATGATGAAAAATATATTTGTCATATTTGATAATAGAATATCAAACTTTTCTAAAGAGAGAATTAGCTGATCTTGGAAAAGCCTTGTGAACAGTGGCGAATGGGTCTGCCAATCTAATGACCAGATTGTCACAGGTTGCTTTGTGTTGTGATACAAACAAGAACTTTGAGGAGGAAAATATCTTGACTAGGCCTCTCTGGATATCAGGAAAGGACACATAAAAGAAAAGGACTTGTTACTTAAAAAAAAAAAAAATTATGTATTTGGTACAGGGTCTCACTATACAGGTGGGACTCATGGTGATCCTCCTGTTTTAGCCTTCCCAGTGCTGGGATTACCACCACACCCTCTCTCAGTGGCTGGCTCAGCACGTTCAGGTTGGGGCCGATGCAGCATGTGGTACCGGAAATCGAACCTCTGTCACTGAGCCAGGCAGGGCCTTAGTCTGCTGAGCTATCTTCCTGGCCCAGGGCCATTACTATTTCCCAGTGTAGGAGGGTGGGAAAAGAAAGGAGGACACCCTGTCAAAGATAATCTCTGAGGATGTCAGCGGCGCTGCCATTATTTCCAGCTCAGAGGTGCCTCCTTGAAAGCACTTCCCAGCATTTCTTGTTTAATGAGAATTAATGAACAGTGGGTCCACACAGCTCAAAAGCTAAAACAGAAAAATAATCACATCTGTGCTCCTTTACATGGGATCTCAGGTCTTTTCAGGTGTTATAGCTAGCACCTCGTTTTCCTGTTTGTCACTCAAGCACTTTTCATCAACTTCCTTAAGTTACCTGTTAACAGGCACCTTGCCTGATGGTTGGTTATCTCATGCTTTTAGAGCGCCACTTGGAACCAGATCCACTTAGCTGGGATGAAAGCAGTCAGGGCTAGGAGTTGATTGTTTCTTAATGCAGAAGCTTTCAAAGAGCAAGCAACCCATGGCTGGGAGAGCAGCTCTCTGAACATTAAAAGCTCAGTCTTTTTCCATTTCTTGGTATTGTCATCCTGAAAGTAGCCATTATACTCATGGTCCAGGATGGCTGGTAAATCAAAATGGATTTCCCACTGCTTTGTATTAAAATGTTTTCTGCTAGGAACAAAACACTCCCATAATCCAAACACTTGGGAAGCAGAGGCAGGAGGATCCCAAGTTCTATACCAGCCTAGGTCATACAGTGAGATCTTATCTCAAAGAACAAAGTCTATTCTTTTATATAATGGAAAGAAAATATCACTTTTTTCTTCATGGATTTTTTTTTTCTATAAAAGGATGAAAATTTTATGCTAAGGCCCTTATCTCCTTCCAGTTATATAATACATGTTTTCATTACTAGTAAGACTTAAACTATTTAAAATTGGTCCATGAAATCGAAACTTGGAGCCAACTGGCTTACTATAACATTTATTTTTTTCTTTTCTTCTTTAAATTTTTTTTTGGCAGAACCGGAGATTGAACTCAGGCCCTTGTGCTTGCCAGAGAAGCTGTTATTCCACTGAGCCATCTCCCTGACCCAAATTTAATATTTAGATATAAGAACTGGAATAAAGAGGTATAAATTCCTCTTTATGTCTAGAAATGATCTTGGTAGCATGCAGTAGTAATTGTGGAAGTGACCTGAGAAAGGAATTGAGTGTCTGTCTTTCTATAAAACAATACCTTAGCTCACATATTCTGAAGCAATACAGATTTAGTTATTACTTTATAAAGATATAATGGTGGTAATAATTGATATTTTCTGCAGGACAGCACTGGCACTTCTGAGATGCAGAAGTAACAGGACTGGCTTGTATCCTAGGGATTTAGGGTTCTATACCTCAGTTATCACAGTGGCAAAGTGGGGATGCAAACACTTGAGGGCAGTAGTCTGTGGTCTGCCAAGGCTATGAACACTACTTTCTAGGACAGCAAAAGTGCCTTCCATGAGTTAATATCATAAAGCTTCAGCAGAGTTAGTACTTAAGTGTTCGCCACCACTACCACAAACCTCCTCACTAAGAACATTACTTAGTTTTTCTTATTTAACTTATACAACTCATATTGAAGAGGTCCCACTGTTATCACCATTTTGGGGGGCAAAGAAATTGAGGCTCAGGAGTGATTAAAAATAGCAATTAAGGGTCAGCCAAATAGCTCAGCAAATTAAAGCACCTGCAAGTAGGCACAGGAACTGGGGGCTCGATCCCTGGGCCTGCAGTGCTGGCTCCGCCCCTGGGGCTTGCTGAGGGCCATTGAGACTGGGCGTGGTGGCGCACACTTGTAATCCCAGCTCTTAGGAGGCTGTACACAGGCAGATCTCTATGAGTCCGATCTAGTAGTGAGACCCTGAACACCCTGTAGGCCCTTCCCTAAAAATAAGAAAAGGAATAGTAATTAACTTGCCCAAGGTCAGTTGATCAATCATTTAGCTGATGTGATCATGTGATGCCGAATCTCATGTTATGACCCCCTAAACTGAACCCTAAATATTACACATAAATTGGAAATTCTTTGTTAAAGAAACTCTGTTTACTGTCACTTCCTAAATGCCCAGAGTACGTTGTCTTCCAATAAATAGGATGTGAATGATTCAGCCCAAACCTCCACCTCTACAACCAAAGAGAACTAACTCTTAACAAGTTGATTCTGATTATATAAAGCTTTGTTTCAGAAGTTCCTCCTTTTAGAGGAAGTGGACTTCCTTGTAAAAGTTGCATAACTGACACCCATTGCAACTTCTTTAGCTATAGCCTTCAAACACTAGGCATCTTCCCAGGACAATAAAACTAAGGGAACTTGCTGTGACAGAATTGTCTTGCTGCCTGAGAGTGAGAGCGTGGATGACATAGCACAGTTGATGCTGGAACTAGGGGGCATTGATGACATGTAGAACCATCATAGGAAATAATGACTCAAATCTTTCAGAAACTAGGGAGACAGAAGCACACTGCAACAGTTAATTTTATTTGTTCAAGAGCTCACACTGCAAGCATTAATCCAAGCCTGGGCTTTGATTCTGTGGGCTCCTATCAGGTATTAAGGAAGAAGCAAACTGTGACCCGTGGATGTGGGTGAAGCCTAAAGGCTCAGGATTAGTCACAGGGTAGTTTCTAAACTTCTACAGCCTAGCACATAGTAGTCACAGGTCCTTCAGGTCCTTCTGGATGTCCCACAGGGTATCCGCACTGTTCTTGAGCTGGGCGACCTCTTCGTCCTTCAGCTTCTGGTTGATGACGCTGGTCAAGCCCCGAGCATTCAGGATGCAGGGCAGGCTCAGGAAGACCTCATTCTCAATGCCGTACATACCCTGCAGGAGTGGCAAAGATATTTAGAGGAGGAGTCCAAACCCTCCCTAAGAGCGACCCTAGCAGCTGGAATAGAAAGCAGGGAATTGGATAAGCACACACGCTTGCTGTAACCAACTTCTCATCCCTTACAATAAGTCTCCATCTCCCCCATAACTTATGTGTTAGAGTAGATTTTTATACATCAAATGCACAACATATATTATAATAAAAAGACATAGCTGTAAGAATAAAGATTATAATGAATTAATCTGAATATGTTTTAGTGAACAATCCTCTCTGCTTGGACAGATCTATTTTTAATAAAATTTGACAGCAGAATCTTCAAATTAAATGACTTTCACATGGGACTCATAATGCATTACTATCCGTGAAAATTTCAAGGGAATTTAACAGATGGTCCTATTTAATAGGCAGCAAGATTAGCGGGTCATGACCGACCTAAGAGATCTTAAGTAATAACTGGAGGCCACTACTATGAAAGATTTAAGATGGAAGTATCAGTTTCCGAAATGCCAGTTTGTGTAAGGTAATTCATTCACAAGGTTTCACACAACTAATCAGATTATTTTGTAATTATTGTTTTGTTTTTGGTGCTGAGGACCAAACCCAGGGCTTCCAGCTTGCTATGCAAGTGTTCTGCCGCTGAGCCAAATCCCCAACCCTTGTGTAGTTATATTAAACAAGTTACTTTGATATAATTTTTAGAACTTCTTACTGTATATATTTATGTAATAATTTTATACAATATATTTGTTTTTATATAATACATTAATTACATAATATATATATAATAAACTAATTCCTATGTAGGTACTCTAAGACTCAGTAGTTACCAATTTTTTCCATATGTTTTAGTTCCTATAGTATTTTAAAACAAACACCTAAATCACATTTTGGAAGCCCTGTATCTACCTCTTCTCCATGTTTCCTTACTTTCTCCCTCCTGGCACTGACTTGTGGAAGATGAGTCAGTCACTCGGCTAACTTAAATCTTCATATTTAACCATTTTGTGTCTTTGTTCCATAGCTTTTAAATCAAACCCAACTGACTAAGGTATCAAAGAGGACTTGAAAAGTGAATGACAGCTCATGACACTAACTTAAAGTGATTTAAAGTGGCGCACACCTGTAATCCCAGCACTGGGGAGGCTGAGACAGGAGGATCCCTGTGCTGTGTACCAAGATCCTGTACTAAATAAATAAATAAATAAATAAATAAATAAGAGATTTTTTAAAATTTAAAGTGAATATTATATGTATTCAAATGATCATATACTATAAGGCTGTGCTAAAGGAGGCAGATGTAATATTTAATTTACCACATCATACAAGGAAGAATAAAATATGACTGATGTTTCAAGTTCTACCAGCTTGGGTTCTTTTACTCTATGGTTGTGGAAAGGGGAAAGAAAGTTTACATAAAGTACTGAGATAACTGAAATAATAATAGAGTCAAATTTGATCACAGTACCAAATAACTGTGGAGAGTAACTTTACCTTTATACTTTAGGTATACTGTTTATACTGTTTATTATTAGCTTGTCTTACCTTGACCATGGTTGACACTGGGTGAATCCTGGATAGATTCTTCAGGATGGACTCAATGAGATCAGCCACACTCAGGCCGATGGCCCAGTTGGTGTACCCTTTGAGCTTGATGACTTCATAGGCGCTAAGGACAAAATAAAACATAAACGATCACTGAAAGCAGACTGCCTGGATTTGACTCTTGTTCCACTATTCCTTATTGCATTTCAACCTTGGAGAAATTAACAGTTCTTGCCACAGGGTTATTTTCTTTGAAACAACAGTGTTTCCTATTTTTTAAATTTTTTTTTATATTAGTGCACAATGAATTAAAACACAAAATTCTTCATTTATTTATTTTTATTTTCTGTGTTTTTATTTGTTTTTGCTGTACCAGGGATAAAACTTGGGACCTTTCGCTTGCCAGGAAGGTTCTTAAGCTACTGAGCTATCTCCCTGGCAAACATTGCTCATTTAAAGAAGAATTTAACAACTGTTTAAACAAATAAATGAGGAACGCTATTCAGATTTATGACCTGCTGCTTGGGTTTGTACATTTTTTAAATTTTTGTACAGTTCTGTACATCTGCTTTTGGAGCCCCATTTGATATATATCACTGAATTTATATATGCTGTAATTTTTTATTGTGTTGTACAGTACAGTGCTGTAGTTTTATGTTCTGCTATATATTAGAATACTGAATAGAACAGTTATGCAAATAAAAACAAAGTTATCAAGCTGGAGTTTCCTTTGACCATATTTTTATTTTGATTATGATGTGTGCACTATATACAATTCTTCATTTATCAACCCATTGATTAATGACCCATTCCCAGGAGTAGAATTCGGTCATTGAGTAGTGTACAGCTGTTAGAACTAACTGCAAGCAGTATAACTGTTTTAATTAATTTTTTTGAGAGACAAAGAGCAATGAAACAGCTTAAGAACTGATTAGTAGGGCAGTTTCAATAATTATTACATTGCATATTGTTGTTTTCTTAGTGATTATTCATGGTATAAGATGCAGACTTGATATCCTGTCCAAACCCTATTAGTACAAATCTTTCTTCTCATTGAATTAAGAGAAAGTAGCTGCATATCAATCCTAACTATTTTGTATATGCAGATACAAAATGGTCCTTCATTTGCATGCCCTTTTTTTGTTTAGTTCTGTCAGAGATGGATATTCCAGTGTATAAATGTTTTGACAAATTTAAACAGCGAACTGCATAAGTGAATATCTGAAAAGCCACATGGCAGAATGCATCCATTCCAATCAATAGAATGTATAATGAATGTGTTTCCAAATGACTAAGGAAACCAGGAAACAGTGAAAGTAAGAGAGTAAAACGTGCCTCAATTGTGAGGTGCCACTTGCCACGGTCCCTACGATTATGCTCAGCTACCCAAGGAAGCGTCGAGAACACCCTGCCAAGTGATCTCCAGGGACGAGTCCACATGCTATACCCAAGGCGCTACCCAAGGGGCCGCAGGAACCTGAGCATCAGGAAATTAGGACTGAACGCAATCTGCCAATCACCAGAAGGTGTAGGACGAGTGATGCTACATGTGCCGGGTGAGCCCTTGTTTGCTCATTTATAGAAGAAACTTATATGTAAGTTGGATTCTTAGCATAAAATACATTTGAACTAAACAAAACTTCCATATTTAAAAAGAACAGAGAATCTTCCTGCAAAAGTGCTCTGTAGTAATGACACTTATTGAAGATTTTATCAAGATAAGGGTGTGGGGATGTCTATGATTTCTAGAGGAGAGACGAGGACAGGTTGAATACTTTCAACTATCTGACTTCAGTACTTTCTTTGGGAATCATGAGACTCAGGGCATCTATGCTTATCTTTTTTTTTTTTTTTTTTTTGTATTTTTAGGGTAAGTTTTACAGGGTGTTCAAGGTCTCACTGCCAGATTAGACTATAGTGATCCTCCTGTTTGCAACCTCCCAAGCGCTGGGATTACCAGCGTGCACCACCATGCCCAGTCTCAATTGCTCTCAGTGCACCCTGGGGGTGGAGGCGGCACAGCAGACCTGGGTATTGAACCCCTGGCTCCTGCATCTGCTTGCAGCTATTTGGCCTGCTTGCAGGTGCTTTAATTCACTGAGCTTTTTTTTTTTTTTTAATAACTTTATTGAAGAACAAATAGCAATGAGACAGTTTCAAATCAAATTAGTTGAACAGATTCAATAATTAATACTACATTGCATATTGTTTTCTTAGTGGTTATTTGTTGTACAGGGTGCAGGCATGATATTGTATTTATAAACACTATTAGAGCAGATCCCTCTATTCATTGAATTAAGAGAATGTAGTTGTGTACCTATCTTTTTTTTAAAAAGCTGATTTATAGTAGTTTCAATAATTAATACTTTTTACATTGTTATCTTCCTAGTGGTTATCCATAGGACAAGAAGCAGATAGGATATCCTGTCCAAATTCACTGAGCTATTTGGCTGGCATATGCTTATCTTTTGAGTTAAAGCAACCATGTGGGATGAAGACAGGAGGACAGGTGAAGGCTTTTCTCACTTGTTAATTCTGGGCTCAGTCCTGGTTCCCTTTATAACAAACTTTCTCTACAGAGAAAATATTTACTTTCCTGAGAGGGACTGGTGTAACAAGTCTGACCAGTCTACTCTGTCTCGCTGTTTTCAAAGATAAGCAACCCCACATTTACCTGAGGGGGAAGCCATGGGAATCGCTTATCATTTCATCTGAGTCAGCATGAAGTTCACTGTCCCAAGCCCAGCTCCCTTCTGCCTACCTTTCAACCACCATCTTATGCACTTCCTTCCAGTTCTCACTATCGTTGTCTGTGCCCATTTCTGGATTTAGATCCTGGAGGGAAACACCCGCTACGTTCACTCCACTCCAGACAGCCACTGCGAGAAAAAAGGAACACTGGAGATGAGCATTCTAAGTATTTCTGCTTTGGAAGTCTTAGTGCAGTTCTCACCTCTGACACAAGTTACTGTCTCTCAGCTCCTATCGCCCAGTGACAAGTGACTCCTGCTGTCCCGCATTTTGGGGACATTTGCTGGGATACTTGCCTTCAAGTGGCCACACATCTGATCTTTGCACTTTCAACAAATTTGATACAAAATAACTTTTGTGTTCAAGTTACACAAAATATAATTTTTTTTTACTTTTTTTCTCCTTCTTGGTTTGTGAAATCACAAAGGAATCTATCTTGAGAGCACCCTAACCTGATTTGAAGAATTTTAAATTTTCTTTCTGCTTATTTTTTTTCTAATGTAAGATTTTTTTTTTCTTCCTAAAATACAAGTCCTAGAAAAGACTCCAAACAGTATAATTATACTCACATAAATTATAATTCTGAAGATGCAATAAAACAAATTAAGGTCTACTAGATTAAAGGGCTATAAACCCAAGTGTGGGACCTGGATCCAGACACTTAGGTTCTGTGCTCCTTATGGCCTCCTGGAGGGGACATGAAAGGCTCAGGAAACAGGAGCAAGGGCTGAGTGAAGCTTAGCATTGCTAAGACAGCTTGAAGGAAAGCTACTCGAAGCCAATAGAACTCTTTGGTACACATGCTCTGACAAGTCAAGTTCATCGAGTATTTCCATGGTCCTTTGTAAAATCCACAAAATCGGTGGATCCTGCCCAGGGGGAAATTCTTTTTCACTTCATGGAGATGACACAGGTCAATATGCAAGTTATTAAGAGACGGGAGAGAAAAAAGAGTAAATGATAAAACCAATGAGAACAAATGATAAAACCAATGAGAACAAAACAGAATGAGCTATACTATTTTAAAAAAATTTTCAGAAAACATCGAAGGGCATAAAAATAAGATGTAAAATCAAAGCATTCACAAGAGCACAGTCATAAGGACATAGATATCTTTTTACCACTCGAGTCGCCGTGCTCGCCCAGGATCCAGCCGTGGCAGCTGCTGGGATGAATACCAAGCTTTTCAGCCATAAGATAGCGAAATCGAGCCGAATCCAGATTGCATCCGCTTCCAATCACACGGTGCTTGGGCAGTCCACTCAGTTTCCAGGTAACGTAGGTAAGAATATCCACTAAATGGTTGAGAAAACATACAGACGAGCAAATCAAAACTGATTTCAATTAGCGGCTTCCCTAGCTTCCCCCTCCCCCACACATCCTCATTCCCCAGAGGAGATGTGGCCAGAAAGAGTGAAATACTTGTCTTCTTGGGTAGGAGACATTGTTCTGTGGACTACTGTGATAACACAAGGAATTAAAAATCAATGTTCTATAAAATGGAGATATTTTGTTGCCATTTGACAAAACCCGCACATTTACACAGAAGTAAAATTTTACTAGTCTACTTGTGTAAAAAGAAAAATCAGCCAAGCACAGTAGTGCGTGTCTATAATCCCAGCACTCAGGGCTGAGGCTGGATCTCTGAGTTCAATACCAGTCTGGGTTGAAGGCCAGCCTGAACTACATAATGAGATCCTATCTCAAAAAACCAACCAATTAGCAAATCAGTCAATATAAAAATCTAGGGGAATCAGGGGCTGGAGATGTAGCTTAGTGCAAAGGCCCTGGGTTCGAGCCCCAGAACAGATCAATGAAAGGGTGGTAAAGAGTTTAAAGTCAGTCCTGCAGTCTGTACTATCCTATTCATCAAAAGGGCCTGGGTGAAATATTTTCAGGACTAGAAGACCTAGTAGTCACTAGAATTGGAGTATTTTAGGTCACTAGCAGTGACTTCCTGGAGAATTAGACTTGAAGCTCTACCTAGCAAGTTATATCACCAGTTCATGGCATCTGCCTAAAGCTCAGGAAGCAACAACTTAATATAGCTATTTGTCCTTCCTGTTCTACATCCATCTCCCACATACATATTTATACACTAGGCTAAATGACTTAGTAAGCCCCCAGCTAGGTGTGAACAGAATAATCCTGAAATAATCTCCATCATCAGTGGCCCTTAATTCTCAGAATTTAATAAACTACAAGGGTGTCCTTGCTCTCATTCTTAATCTTTCCCAAGATGAAGAATCAGAGATACTTATTTTGTCTTTTTTGTCAATGTCTTCTGTGTGCACCAACATGCAATAAACTTGATAGCAAATATTAAACAAAAGGAAGTATGATAGGGGCTAGAGAGATGGCTCAGTAGAATAAGTGCTTCCCTGGCAAGCACAAGGGCCTGAGTTCAATTCCTGGTTCTGCCAAAAAAGAAGTATGATATACAGTCAATTTGACCACTTAAGCTGTCAAACAAGAAATTTATAATTTAAATATCCCAATTGGCCTTATTTTTGATTCTAGAATCAGCCAATGCTTTATTCCATAAAACGGACTAAATGTTGATTTGGACTAAGCAGCACTGTTTGATTTTATAAGCACAGAAAATATAACAGAAGCAGGAACCAAAAAACAAGTGGAACTGGTTATTTTAAAGTTACTTTCTTTGTAAAATGGAGATAAAATATTAGAAAATAATGGGTTAATACTGAGTAATTTCAGAATACTTTTTCGGTGTAAGGATTAAGCAGCATGCTGACCGATCCTGGCCCTGTGGGGGAATTTGGTAGAGATCTCCTCAGTCCTGTTTTCTCCCGACAGATAAATGGCTCAGCTTCTGCATGCTTATAGGGAACCTTGGTGTGAATGACTCCACTTCAACTTTTAGCAGAGTCTACTGGGGCTCCCCATATAGTCCTAAACTATGGCCCACTGTGGTTTTCAATTAATAAAGCTATAAAGTAGCAGCACTGTTTCCAGTAATCAGTGTGAATGTTTATTGTGCAGATGTATTTAGCAAGGAAAGCAGTCTTCATGTCTCAGTTGGTATTAGCAGCTTCTGCCTGTGAATACAATCTGTTTTTATTGTTAAAACCAAATTGATATGTAATGCTTTTGAGGTCTTTTCAAATTCAGTCCAACTCAATTCCAAGGCATTTAGAGATAAGGATGCTGGAATGGGTTTCCCAGCAAACAGGTTAAAAATACTTCTTATAAATTGAAGCCTCATTCAAATGATTCATTCCCTTCATATTGTTTCCCAAAATAACCTTAAAAAAAGAAGTAAACTAGGTATGGCAATACATGCCTGTAGTGCTAGAACTCAGGAGGCTGAGGCAGGAAGATCACTTCAAGTTCAAGGCCAGCTTGGACTGTACAGTGAGACCCTATCTCAAAAAGGCTAAAAACTCCAATGTAAACATCCTTAGATTCTAAAACTCAGATAAGACAAAAGGATGAACTTTCATTACACAAAACTACCTCACATCTTGAGCATTTAGCGTGGGACTCTGCCACTTGTTCTGTGAGCTCTGCCTTTCTATTGTAAACAAATAGAAGCCACGGGAACATTTCTGTTGGTGATTTTCAAGTCTGAAATAAAATCAAAAGGCCCCCAACACTGAGACAGAAAGCAGTGCATCTATAATACCTGGGTTGGAAACCACAATGATAATGCAGTCTGGGCTGTACTTGACAATCTGAGGAACAATGAACTTGAAGACATTGACGTTTCTCTGCACCAAATTGAGGCGACTCTCCCCTTCTTGCTGACGGACTCCGGCAGTCACCACCACAATCTTGGAGTTGGCAGTTACAGAGTAATCTTGAAAAAAAAAAGAGGGGGAGGGGACTAGCCATAACTTTTCATCAAAAAATGTCACATTCAATGTACTCTACAGCCTGACCATAAATGAGTTTCTAGAACTCATATGAAGTTTTCACTGGGCCTGTAATCCCAACGTTCTAGGGGTGCTGAGACAGGAGAACTGCAAATCTGAGCTCAGCCTGGATGACTGAGGGAAACCTGTCTCAAGTTAAAAAATAAAAATAGGACGAAGATATAGCTAATTCCAAAGGCTTTAGGTTCAGTCCTCAGTAATGTAAAACACAGTTTTCCCTATTGAATGATTTTGAACTTTAGTATTCCTGCAGCTACTTTTTTTTCTTCCTTGAGCTATACTGAAGTAATCTAACTAAAATTGGCTCAGAAAGTGAATTCAGGAAATAAAAATGTCCCTACATTAACATGTGTGGCTAAGAAATTCATTGGATTTTTCAATAATAAATTGAAACACTGACAGTGAGTCTGACATCCAATAGTTAGACTTTCAACAAAGTTTTAAAAAATCAATTTGTGCTCATATTTTAGTAAAATGAACAGGCACAAAAAGAAAATAAAAATCAATTTTAAACTGCTCTCAGGCATAGAACGCTAAATAAATCTATGGAGAAGGAAGGTGCTTCGCTTTTGGTCAAAAACTAAAACCTTAGAGTTCTGATAGTCAAGTTTTGAGAGTTTACTTGCACTATAGCAATGAGTCAAGAGTTTCCCTGAACAATCTTTCTGTCTAGCTAGCTTTTTTTTTTGTAAATTTGTCCTATTTCAAAGTACAATAGTCCCCGCTATTTCACAGTTCAACTTTCGCGGACTCATTGTTTTTTGCTTTTCAAAAAATATTAATCTAAGTTATTTATTGAGGATTTTTCGCTCTATTGCGGGATTCTGCAGTACCGTTCAGTATATGTAGGTTGTTAAAATGACGTAGACTTATGAGTTTATAAAATGGTTAAGAACATCAGAAATGTCTGTGAAAGTGTGGGAAAGGTTTGAATGTGGGGTATATAATGCCTTAAAAGTATATATAAATACAAAATTAACTGGAACCCCACTACTTTGGTGATGGTCACATCACGTGGGGGGGTCTGGAACGTAACCTCCAGGATGAGGGAACATTGTACACAGACGTGAAGATTCAGTGTCGTCATTCATTATGCACAACATTCGTGGATGGTATATAAGTTAGTGGCAGTGAAGTCAGCAACACTCTTCTCTCACATCCACACCTGGTCTTCGACCACTGGGAAGAGGAACTCGGGCAGTACGCGGGAAACACTTCCCGCAGTATCCTTGGAATACATCCTCAGAGTGTTACTGAGGCCATAAGCAGCGGCTATGATTTTGCTTTATTCAAGGCCCCCCAGCTACTACATCCAGTTAAAGAAGAGCCTGCCACCACGGAATGCACCAGGATGAGGCGGGCTGTTTTCTGATTTTCTGGCAGGAAATAAGGAATGGGGGAGGCTGAGGAAAGTAGAAATGCAGGAGTTGCTAAATCATGAAAATCTGCTTCAGCCCCGCCAGAGCAAACACCCTGTATCAAAAGACAGGAAATCTTTTAAAGGAATAAGTACAAAAAAGCCTGTGTTTTGGAAACAGAATACTAATGCACCCAAGTGCAACATGGCTACCTGATCAGCTTTTTCTTGTGTTTCCAGGGTAAAAATGTCCAGCCTGTGTGCCTCTTAAGAAGTTTCTAGCCAGGCGTGGTGGCGCATGCCTGTAATCCCAGCACTAGGGAGGCTGAGGCAGGAGGATTGTTGTGAGTTCGAGACCAGCCTGAGCTACAAAGTGAGCTTAAGGCCAGCCTGAACTGCACAGTGAGACCCTGTCTCAAAAAAGACAAAAAAAAAAAAAAAGAAGTTTCTAGAAGTTCATGAATGAGATGTGGCACATAAGAAAAACATCACAGACCACAAACGAGGCCACCCTGCACTGGGTTATTTTCTCTTAGTGATATGTACCTAGAATCAGTTTTGGCTGGTGAATTCATTTCTAAGTTGCTGGTTATTAAGAAGGGAGTGTAAAATTAATATTCTAGGAAAGAAAAGTTAAGTCTCATAGGGAAAGAACAATTTTTTAGGTAAAAAAGAGAAAGAATTATAATTAACATTTTATAGGGTTTGAAATTACTAAAACACCACTTAAGGCTTTGCCTCTATGGTTTGCTTGGGCTGAGCATTAACACTTGATTTTTTAAAAAAATTGTTATAGGTATCGTATCTCAATAAGACTGTTTAAAAACAAGCAAAATACTATAGCCCAGGGGATGGGAACATTTCATTGCTTGTTACTAGCCCTGAAATAACGTTCAAATGTTCAACTTTATTTACTTCAAAAATACATTTAGCAGGATGGCAGCGTGCGTGTTGCCCCGCATGTGCAATGCCCTGGGCCCCATGCCCAGCACCACAAATAATAAATAAATACATAAATGGTAATAAATTAAAACTACCTTTATCTGCCACAATTTTAGACGTCTGGAGAAACAAGCTCCCGTGCTGCAGATCCATCATTTCTCCTTTGAGTTTATCTTCCAAAACATCCACAAGGGCAAGTTCATCAGCCAGAGACTACGAACACAGGAGCAGGTGGAAGTGAACACCCGAGGCTCACAATGCAGCTGAAAAACACCTTTTCAGTGGCTAAGCACCAACTGGCTGAAACCCTCAAGAACTTCATTTGGCGTTAGGTGCTCAACCAGCATTTAATTACCAACATGGTACAACTGTGTTTAAGCCCGGGTAGATTTCCTATGAGAAGGACTTGGTGTGATAAATGCCTGTCATCTCCCACTCTGAGTAACTAACTTAAAGATAATAATTTGCAATATATTAACCACTGTTACTCTCCTATTATGTTGCTTTCAAATTTGGTTTTGTCTTTCTGTGTAAGATAAAATTTTTCAAAAAGGAAAAATAGTAGAGAGAGATATACAGTACTACAAGTTTTCATAGTAAGGAGATGGGTGTGTGAGAGACAGACAGACAGAAAGTGAAGTTGATCTAGACCCAAAATAGCCTTGGGAAGTGTTATCCTGATATCGCTCTAGGTCAGTTTCAGGCTTAGATCACCATGGCTGTGAGCTCACTTTCAGGACTGACAGCACCGGCGAGGCGTGCCATGCTGAGGCCGGCTCTCACGAATTCAAACGTCTTGGTGGGGAGAGCAAGAAACGTCTTGTGGAGGGCCACATCTAGCCCCAGCGCTTCTGGTCAGTCCCAAGTCATACCTCTAACTCTTTTCTCATCTCACAGTTCTCATTTTCAATTCTAATCATCCTCATCTTTCTGCCGCTCCCCCCACCAAAACAAACCATAAATCAACAAATACAGCTATTTAATCTTGTCCAAGCATTATAATTTTACATGTTCTCTGACTCTTTAAATGGTAGTAGGAAGAAAAAGCAAGCAAAACAAGGATTCTCCCTTCTAGAAATCAAGTGCATTCTTCAGCAAACCCTTGATCTTCTTGTAAGAGGAGGTGCCCCTATCTAAATAAATGTACCTGCATAAACTTTTAGCTTTGACATTTCTTTATATTATGAAAGCCTGTAATTTACAAATTTAAAAAAGTACTTTACCTTCCCATTGCAACACCACTTAAGGCTTTGCCTTTATGGTTTGCTTGGGCTGATGTATTACTAATAATCAGTAATACATCAATACTGGAATTCACTGTCCAATGTGAAAGCTTCCTCTCAGGACAGCAGCATGATCAGGACTCAGACAGATGGGGTTGACCATGTTGAGGTGGGTTGCTGGGCTCAGGAAGCACTTTGGAGGATCAGGTGAACTGAAGGGGGCGGGGAGAGGCAAAGCCAGCAGGGTGAGGAGCAACACAGAGCTGAGACAGCCAGGAGGTGAACTTGACCTACTTTAACTTTCCTCCCAGACCCAGTGGCCAGAATACTCAGTTGCTGCTTGGCCCAGAGGTGCCTTACCTATAGGCCTGCTTAGGGGCACTTCTCTGAGACAAAAGCTTCTTGGGACTGAATGTGTTTTAGCTGCACCTGCAAGTGTTCAGAACGACCAACGTGCAAGTTGGGGAACACTTACAAACTCTTGTATTCCTATGTAGCATTCAATCCTCTGTCTCTGGTTATTTTACACTCATGCATTAAACCAACCTCAGGTCAAAAACATTTTTTGGAGAAAACATAGGAACAGATTTCTTTTTTTGACATTTTTTCCAATTATAGCATGTAGTGATACAGCTTGTAGACCATTTTAATCATTGTAAATAATCAAGATGACTTAAAGCACGCAGGAAGACCTATCTAGTACATATGCAAATACTGTACCATTTCATATAATACACTGAAGGATTCTTGGATTTCAATATCTATAGGGACCCCGGCACCAAGAGTCCAAAGACTCCAGGTGTTAACTATCAAATACTGGCATTCACTGTAATCCATTTCTACCGAAACACATTTTGACATTTATAAAACCGAGGTGTTCCTTTACTGTCTTTGATAGGATCAAGCAAAATCAAAATCCTCCTTTGTATTGAAGTCCAAAATGAATACAATGTCATTTAAAAATAGTTACAGCATTCTGAGAAGGTGCCAGGCACCAGACATACCAACCAGTCTTATTTTAGCAACATCACATGCACGTTTAACAACAGAACGGCACAACACCATGCTTAAGTAGAAGAGGATATCACTGGCTCTCAGATCCTGTCTCTGTTTGCAGTGGGAGGGATGAATTTGGCTCAGAAGTGCAAATTCAGCTGACTAGGAAGGAAATGATCTAGCACTTAAAAAAAGAAATTACAGTGCTGAATTTAGTTGGATCTGCATGACCGAATATCCTCCAAGGATAGAGGAACATAAATAAAAGACATCTGAGAGGTGTTCATGCTGCTGTTTGCATTAAATCTGCCTCTACACTCACATATTTTATAGGCCATGAACTTCCATCTATATATATATTACTTATGCTATTTAGTATATTAAAAATTGTTTAAAATAACAGCATTTAGATTAACTGCAAAAGCAATAATCTCATTAAGGAATAAAACCAGTTAGAAGATGAAAATGTCACTGTTGAAATATTGTTTAATCTCTACAAAAATGGTTTTTAATCTCAAATCCATTCCCTCGGGACCAAATACAGGCTATACCTGCCACTGATGTCTTCATACTTACTGGAACACGCATTCTTAAATTCAAGTTTCTAGGCTAGCTGGCCTTCATGAAATTTTGTGGAGGGGGAAAAGTATAATTTCTTTTCCAAATAATTAACCAGCTGGACAAGAACCGTTACTTCAAGAATTTTTTAAAAATTGTTTTTCTTCCTCTTTGAAAGGTAATTTTTACCTTATTATGAATATAATCTTGGTTTACTTTGGCCTTGTAGTCTACTCCATCAATTTATCCTTGAACACACATTTTAATTATGCACCAGTGTTTCTGGGGGGGCGGCGGGAATTTGAGATAGGGTCTTGCTACATATGTCTTCAAACTGCTGGTGACCCTCTTGCTGCAGCCTCCTATAATCTGGGATTACAAGTATGTGCCACCATGCTAGCACAGAGCATGCTTAAGCTAATGCCAACACTGCGAGGCTGCTTCGCAACACTGCTGCCATGTGTAGAACCCAAGAACAGTGGCTACAGCCAACTAGAGGAAAGACAGACACTCCAGCCCATGGTAATGATGGCACACACCTGTGATCCTACCACTCAGGAGGCTGAGGCAGGAGGATCACAATTCAAGGCCAGCTGGGCTACACAGAGTTCAAGTAGACAGTTCAAGGCCAGCCAGGGGCTGCACACTGAAGTAAGACCTTGCCTCAAAAGACAAACCACACCATATAAAAAAGACACTCATACTGCAACAGTGGGTAAGGGTTTATGTTAATCTTGCTAGGAGAGGGCCGGGGAGATAGCTCAGTAGAATAAGCGCTTTCCTGGCAAGCACAAGGGCCTGAGTTCAATCCCTGGTTCCACAAAAAAAAAAAAAAAAAAAAAAAAAAAAAAAAAAAAAAAAAAAAAAAAAAAAAAAAAAAAAAAGCATCAGCAATGACCTAAAGAACTTTAAAAAAAAAAAAAAGAAAAAGAAAAAGAAAAGCATTGGAGGGGCTGGGGTGATGGCTCAGTGGAATAAGTGCTTCCCTGGCAAGCGCAAGGGCCTGAGTTCAATCCCCAGTTCTGCCAAAAAAAGAAAAAGAATAATCTTGCTAGGAGGACCTGCCCCTGTCAACATGATGGGGTTGGCATACAAACTGAAACATTTTATATAGGGCAGCAGAAGCCACGAAAAGGCAAACTGACAAAATTCAAGTGTCATTCATTCATCAGTACTAAGAGGAGGATTTCTTAATTTAATCCATATTCACTACTGAACAAGTCAGACATTTCTGTGATCATCAAAATCAGAAGAGGGCTGGGGTGATAGCTCAGTGGTTAAGCACCTGCCTGGCAAAGTGCAAGGAGCTGGGTTCGATCCCAGGTACCACATGGACTTCAGCTCTGCCCCGTGGGCCACCGAAACCAGGCGTGGTAATACATGCCTATAATCCCAGTGCTGGGGAGTCTGAAATAGGAGGCTCACTGTGAGTCTGAGCTGCACAGCGAGACCCTGTACCAAAACCATCAATTAAAAAAAAAAAAAAGAGTAAAAGCTCAAATTCGGTAGTCCCTGGCCTCGTGGAATGTATAGGGGAGCAGGAATTAAACCAGCAACGTGAGCTGATTTCTGGTGGCGGCAGCACCGTGAAAGCATTGAAAAGGCGAAGTTAAAGTGAGTCAGAAACTCGGGGAAGGCCTTTCTGCACCTGAGCGACAAGGAGTCAACCCTGCTTTATGAAAGCGCCCTACAGCTGTTACATAAGCATTCGGGGTGCGTGTGTGAGCGGAAGCAGGAAAGGAACGCCAGCATCTTCTAAACGGAGCTCGGCGAGGGCGTACGCCTTCACGCCCCTGATCTGTGATCCCCGCCCTGCGTGTCCCCTAAAATGCACCAGTTACGGGCTCAGAAAGGTCACACCTGGGGCTTGGTCACCCCTGCAATCTTAGTCAATCTTAGTTGCTTAGCCCTTGCGAATGTTTTTTCTCCTGACATAATACAGAGACAACACTATCAAACAACAAGTTTTAGGAAGGAATAAATGGAGAAATTCACAAACACCTGACTGCGGGCATAGCTTGTATTTCATGAGCACTTTTACCTGGTTAGCAGCTTGCATACTGGCATAGGAAATAAGATATTAGCATCACTACGGCTCACTTTCAAAAGTCTAGGCTCAGAGTGCATACGGTCCCTCTCTTACCACGGTTTGACTTAAAAGTTTGAGTTGCTGATGGTGGAAGATAGACATCCAACTAGAAGCATACTTTCATTCTGCTTTTGTATCTGTTTTCAAATTCTCTCTTCCTGGGCTGGGTCTATAGCTCAGTGGTGCAGGGCTTGCCTAGCATGCATGAGCTCCAGAGTTCAATCCCTGGAACACCCACACACACACACACAGAATTTGTCTTCTTTTTTTATATTCCTTTAAAATTTTTATTAGTACATTTTACACTTGATCTTAGCCAAAAGGCAAGAAGCAATTATTGGTATATTTAGGTATACATAGGTATACACAACGATCACATTAATCATAACGAATTTGTCTCTGTACAGGAGATTTCTTGTTTCATTTTTTCCTATTCCCTTCAACTCCTCTCTCTTTTATTTATATAAGCTTTGTTTCCATTTTTTCTCCTTGTATTTTCTCTTTATGTATTTGGACCTTGTCCTGACCTGGGGACAGACAGAAAGGTACTTTGGTGGTGACGCTAGACAGCTGTAGGGAGCTACGACCCATCCACTGCCAGGACCACCAGTCACTGTATTCTCTGGGCCTTTTGTTGCCCAGCTACAATACTCTCCAAGTAGAGAAGTCAAATGCATTGAGTCATAATTGATATTTGATGTTTAAGGATTTTTCCTTGGCATCTGTACAGTTCTTAGCATTACCAGCAGAGTGACCTTGGATGGGCTCTGGGCTTCCTTAGAGCTCAGCAACCTTACCCAAAACAAGGATCTGAAACAATCCCATGTTTGGATTGTTTCAAATAAAGCATTTTATTTGCAGTTCTTTGAACACAGTTATATGTTTCATTTATGCTCTTTTACTGGTTTTTTTTTTTTTTTGTTTGTTTTTTTGGTTTTTTTTTGTATTATAGGGAAGGATCTAAGGGTGTTCAGGGTCTCACTACTAGATCAGACTCGTAGTGATCCACCTGTTTACAGCCTCCCAGGAGCTGGGATTACAGGCCCACATCACCTTGCCTAGTCTCAACTGCCATCTCAGCATGCCCCTGAGGGGTGGGGCTGGCATGGCAGGCCCAGGGATCAAACTCCTAGCCCCTGAGCCTGCTTGCAGGCATTTTAATCCACTGAGCTATTTGGCCAGCCTCATATGCCTTTTTAAGAGAAATATAAATGCTTGTTTTTACTGGAAGAAATAGGAATACTATAATGTGATTAAATTCCTCATAATTTGAGAAGTGGCTACCTCAGATTAGAAGCAATTAAACTAGACAATTAAAGCTTGCAAGGCCAGGCAGAATGTCATGTACCTATAAACCCAGCTAACTCAGGAGGCTGAGGCAGAAAGATTAAAAGCTCAACACCAACCCAGGTAACTGAAGTATGACCCTCTCTCAAAACAAAAATAAAAACAAAACTCTCAAAAAGGGCCAGAGAGATAGTACAATCATAGAAAGCTTGCCCATCATGCACAAAGCCATGGTTTCTGCTCCCAGTACTACAAATAAATAAAATATCATGGCTGTGTACTTCATCTTCTGGTTGATCTGATAAGTGTTTCTCAGCAAATTCGTAACTCATTCCTATAGATCTAAACTCTAAAGATCTGGGGCGTGGCTAGCATGCACAAGGCCTTGGGTTCAATGCTTAGCATAAAAAAACTTTGCAAACAGAAATGTATTTGTCTAGGAGTTACCCTGGCAACCTCCACATATGACACAAAGAGGACAGTGTGCTTGTTCAAGGGCAGAGCTGAGCTGGCTTGCCTTTCTTTCTGTTCTTTCTTCCTACATTTTGAAAAAAGGAATGGATTCAGTGCAGCAAGTAAGAAGAGGGTTTTCTCTCCTCAAAAGTACTTGGGAACCAAAGGAAACTATCTGAACAAGGGTTATATATGAGTCCAACCCAAAGTTTAGGGGGAAATAAAACCTTGAGGAGTTGAAGGTGACACTGGTACAGTGGCAGTACCAACATTCACAGTGAGAATGGTCTCTGCTGTGCAAGAGTAAGTCCTATTCTCAGGCAATGTCTTTCAGAGGGCTTAGAAGTAGTAGCGTCATGTCTGCAGATTATTCTCAACTGGTTGTAAAAAGATGGAATGTTTATCTGGAAGTTGAAATATTTCTAATGTTCTTGCAAATTGACTATAGCTTTGAAGTCATTTCAAAATGAAACTACAGGGCCAGTCTGACAGCTCAGCAGACTAAAGCACCTGCTTAGGCAGAGCATAGCAGCCAGGGTTCAATCCCTGGGGTGCCATGTGGGCCTCGCCTGGGGGGAGGGGCACATTGAGACAGTGATTGAGACTGGGCGTGGTGGCATGTACCTGTCATCCCAGCCCTTGGGAGGCTGAGAACAGGAGGATCACTATGAGTCCTCTCTGTGCAGTGAGACCCTATAGACCCCTCACTAAAATATATTAAAATTAAATAAATAAATGAAAGTACAGTTGATAGTGTGGGAGGAATAGTAGAATATTTTCACAACCTCAAGAATCACTGCACTGATTACTTGTTACAGGAAGAATCCCTCACAGTGTTGAAATATGGTCACCTGTCTAACCATCAAATTAATTTCAGCACCCCCAGTAATGACATGATTTGAACATCATGTGACTACTGATATGATTCCCCAGAAAGCTGGTTCTAATCCCAATTCCCAAATTTAACCTTAGCTAAATTACTATGAAATTCCAGACTAACACAAACAGGACAGCCTACAGGAGTGACATAAATGCTACAGAAATGTCAATGATATAAGACAAGGAGGGGCTGGGTGGGGGAGAGGTTACAGCTGGGGTGGAGTACTTGTTCAGCACACTGGATGGAGGCCCTGGGTTCAATTCCAAGCATGGCTAAGAAAACAAAAGAAAGAACAATAACAACAACAGCTAACATTTCAAGATTTAAGAAATATAAAGCAACATGATAGAATATAAAATAGAGGGCTGGGGAGATAGCTCAGCGGCATAAGCATTTGCTTGGGGAGTTCAAGGTCCTGAGTTCAATTCCCAGTATGAAAAAGAAAAAAAAAAAGAATATAAAATATAAAACCTTGGATTGTGGTCAAAACAAGTACAAAGAAAAAGACTATAACAACACAGACAATTCTCATATGAATACCATATATGTACTATACAATTCTGCTGTAATAATGTGAAATTCCCCAAATAGAGTAGCTCTGTCATTGTCAAAAATGGTAGACCAGAACTCCCTTAGTGTTCTTGAAGGCTGAGGCAGGAGGATGGTTGTGAGTTCGAGACCAGGCTGGACTACAACATGAGCGTTAAGTCCAGCCTGAAATGCATAGCAAGACCTTGTCTCAAATAAACAAACAAATAATTTTAAAAATATGTTTTCTTAAAACGTACCTTGCCCAGAATGCTGATAGCACACGCCATCCCAACTTGCCCCACACCCACTACGGTGATCTTGTTGTTGGACACCCCGGCATCCTCTTCTGCAACAGGGGCAATGAGCTTCTCCTTAAGGGTCGCCATTCTGCACTGCAAGAAAAGAATCATAGCCTCAAGCCCAAGCCCACACAGAATCCCAGCGGGAGTCATTCTAGATGTCACCACTGCAATTCTGAGCTGCAGTCCAGATGAAACTCATGATGTTCTAGAACTCTGTATGAACTCTAAGGACCCATGGGACCCTATGAAAGAAAGATTTAATGAAAGGAAAAGACCTTCATGCAGACCCTGAAAAAAAACTGGCCTTGAATTCCATTTGATCAAGTTGCAATCATTACTCTTTGTTTAATACTTCTCTTTCTTTCTTGTTTCCTTGCTTTCTTTTAAATTGGGGGAACTGGAGATTGGACCTGATACCTTCCCACTGAGCCACATCCCCAAGACCCCACTTCTATTCTGAGACAGGGTCTCCTAAAGTTGCCAGGGTGCAATCCATCTTCTGATCCTCCTGCCTTAGCTTCTCCAGATTATAGGCAAACCGTTAGTCTTATAACCATTTTTATTGTAATCATTTATGTATTGGATAAAAGATATGTATATTTATATTTAAATAAGTTAACTTGTTTATTTTGCTCCTCTAAAGAAACACATGTATATAATTATATAAACTTATTAACCTACATGAAGCTTGGCCAAAACATATGGCAACTTTTGAATACAGTTCCCGCTACAAATGGTTGCTATTAGTCTTGAAAGATTCAATGGGTTCTTTTACTTTAACTCTTGTATAAAGTATGTCACAGGGTACTAAATATGTAGTATGTGATTAATAAATACCTGATGACAGTAAAGTCATCAAACCTGTACAGAATCTACAAAACTATCAATCTGAATTTCTTCCATTATACCACGGAAACTTCTTAGAAAGTGGGCAGATAGTTAATACATTTTCTTTTCAGGGGGTCACATTAAGAGAATCAATCTTTGAATCAGTTTTTTTTTTTCTCCAATCATCCAAAATTATGCAAATGTTTTAAAAAATATAAGCCTGTTATAAAACATTTTCCACAGTAACACCCATTTTTTCTATGCCATCAGATTAATTTTGAGCTACCTGAAAAAAATGGCAAAATTTACTGAAATAAATATCAATTCCACTGCAACATAGTACATAAAATACACTGTTCCACCCTCTAAACAGGGTACATAGGCCATAAATAAGTCCTTTTTTTGACACTGGTACTAGGGATGGATCCCAGGGCCTTCAAACTATAGCCTCAATGCTTTTTATTTTGGCTTGTGATCTCACTAAATTCTCAAGTTGCCAAGACTGGGTTCAAACCTGGGAGCCTCTTGCTTCAGCCTCCCAGGGTCACCTAATCTTAGTTTGTTTTTGAACTTTTCATACTAGACAGTTAAATCTGAGGTAGTTGTACCTGTTTCAAACTGAATCTTTCAACCTAATCTTAGTTTTGTTTTCAATCTGCTACAGACTATGTAACAACACTGGTGTAGTAACTGCATAATAGGAGTTAGGAAGGCTGCCCACAGGAATAAAGTGCCTGAATCTGGGACAACCTTGTAACATTTTCTCAAGTCAGGACTAAACAGAGAAGAGATTATTATGCAAATCATACAGTTCTCTGCTGGACCCTACCAAGAAAAGCACATTGCCACCAAACGGCCCACCCAAATGCAAGGCCTTAAAATGAAGTTCAAGCATGACCTGCATTTTGAGCAGAATCAGATGAATGCTACATCTCTTCTTGTTGAACCAAGTTTCAGATGCATAACTCCCTGCCCCCACTTATTTTTTGTTAATCAGTTTAAGATCTTCAGGTCTAGAGCCCAGTCTTGGGAAGTAATAGAAAAGTCTCTATCATAAATACAGATGAGTTTTTCTAACAGATCTCATACATAAGTTTGGGGGAGTTCAGAAACTATAATTTAGAGGGTCCAACCAGTACGGATTCTTTCAGATCTTTGTAGAAAAGTGCACTTTTAAACTTTTTCCTTTGTGAGAAAGAAATGATTTGCATTATATTTGGTCCAGCAACAAATCAGTGCTGGCTGGGTAGAAAATGAATAATAATAAACAGGAAAAAATAAAAACCCAGCCTATTGCGAGTGACAACAGCTGGAAATAGATCACATATGGGAGGGTAGGACGGTGCCAGTGCCTAAAATGTTCAGGCTACCTCAGTCTAGAAAAAAGCAACCGGCCTGGACAATTTCCACTATTAGTTGCTAGGCAACCTTGTGTCTCCCGATACCAATCTTGATTCCCATTCTTTTTTTTCTCCCCTGGAGAACCCAGGATTGAACTCAGGCCCTTGTGTTTGCCCAGGAAGCGCTTATGCTTCTGAGCCATCTCTCCAGCCCCCTGATACCAATCTTGCAAAGGTATAAATAAATACCCCTGCTGTTTTTCTTTGGTCCCAATTGCCAATGAGGCAAACAGGCCTCCACCTGACCTCAGGTATTATCTAGTCCTTACCCCAGGAACCTCCTGGGAACCACCAGGAAACCAACATTCCCTACCGCAGCCCACGTGGTAGGGCATGGAGGAGCATGCCTGTAATCGCAGCACTCAGGAGGCAGAGGTAGCAGGATCACTGCAGGTTCAAGACCAGCCTGGGCTACAAAGTGAGTTCAAGGCCAGCCTGAATTGTATAGTGAGACCCTATCTCAAAAGGACAAAATGAAACAAAACAAAAGACAGCCCAGATCTCTTGGTCTTCTACATCTCCCACTCTCCCCCATATATACCACTAGAAGTAAACTGTTCCCACCAGCATGTGCCTATAATCCCAGCACTCTGGGAGGCTGAGGCAGGAGGATCATGAATTCCCAGCTCAACCTGGACAACTTGGTGACTTAGCAAGACCCAAAATAAAAAAACCAAAGAGTTAACTCAGGGTGAGGGCTCTCGGATCAACCCCCAGAACCACAAAAATAAACAGCGCCTCTGCTCCTCTCTGCCACAAGCCAGAGCCTGCAGGCAGCCAGCGCGGCTGGAGGCCCACAAACAACCAAGGAGCCACCTCTTCCTCCAGGCGCGGGCAGCAGAAAGCAGCAGGTCACGAGTGCAGGCAGCAAGCACAGATCTCCCCGCTTTAAGATCTCTGGGAACGAGTCTAGGCCTCTCTCACGCTGAGTACCCAATGCTGGCGGAGCAAACTAAACAGCCGCGCATCTAGATAAAGAAAGGCCAGCACAGCACCGGGCTCCGGGCCGGCTGCACAAGGCTGCAGACAACTTGCGTAGCAACTAAAGCCTCCCACCCAGCCCAGCGCGCCCTCCATCCTCGGAGGTCACCCCGAGAATCCGGGCTCAAGGTCGGCCGGCCTCGCCCTCTCCCTGCATCCGTGCTCTCCCCAGCTCCTCGGGCGCGGGCCCCGGCTCTCGCAGGCGCCCCGGGGGTTCCGTGCCCCCCAGGACGCCATCAAGGGAATGCAGAACCTGGTTCTTGCTACCAATGCAACAAGTCTCTCCCTGGAGTGAAAGCATACCCGGGTCTAAGCCTGCCTGCCGCGGCGCGGGGAGCCCCAGGATGCGGCCGCCGCTCCCCGCCTTCTGCAGCCCGAGCCCGGGAACCTCGAGGGTGACGCAGGGCCCGCGGAGATGCTAAGGGCCAGAGGCCCCAGAGGTGCAGGCTCCTCGGTCCTCCTTGCTGACTGGCCAGTGGTCAGTGCCTCACATACGCACCAGCCAGCCTGCCCTCCGAGTCAGGAATCGGGGTCCTGGGCACAGATCCACCTACCCTGCGGGAGGAGGCCCCGGAGAGCGCTGCCACTGCCGCCGCGGAGATGCCAGCGTCTGCGCCCGACCTGGGGAAGGGCGGGGAAGGCGGCGCCCCACCCCCTCCGCAGCCTCTAAGGTTTCTCCATTGTGATTGGAAACCCGTACCACCTGCTCCTCCCCGCGGCTCGCTCAATCCCCTTCAAGGACGAGAGCTCCACTGTGCACCGCCTTGCCTGCAGCCCAGGGGAGGTCACCTTCAGGAGCCCCAGAGCCCTCTCCCAGCCTCGCAGTTGCTTCCCTGCAGGGCACGAAAGTGCCCGCCTCCAACTCTTCTGGACTTGCCCAATCTTCTTTGGGTTGACTTGGTCCGCACTGAGACACAGTTTTGGGTCACCTTTCAGGTCGGCTTTGCAACAGCAATGGGATGTGTTGCGGGGGAATACTACAACTGAATCTGATCATCATCGTTTTAAAGTTCGCTGGATGCATGAACAATGCGTCTTGTGTGTTTGTTCTTGACCTTAATTCAATTTATGTGCGTTGATTGCCAGTGGGTGGGCCGTGAGGCCTGGTACCTGGCCTTGCTGGTTCGGAGACTTGTGCTTGGCTTCAAGGGCATCCTTGCCCTGTGGGGTGATAATGGAGCCTGTTCGTGGGATGCGGCTTTTCTGAGGGTCTCTAAGCAACTCGGGCCGGATGTCACCCTCTCCCAGTCTTCAACCAAGCCTCATAACTTAAGTCGTTATTGATGAAGCAATGATTAAGCAATTGATATTCCCGAGATCCAACTTTAGTTGTGCATTCTTAAAATTAAGTTACCCTCAGATATAGCCATCTCACAAACTTCCTGTGTGTGAAAGGGGATTTCTTTTTTTGGTAGATTCTGAGCATTTTATAAATACTGCTTTAGTTTCTTCTCAGTGGCAAGTGTTGAAGACACAACTATGAATACAGCGTGGGCCCCCCCAGATGTTTCTAGTCAAAGCAAGTAAAGTATTTTAATTACAATGCAGTGTGATAAGGGGCAATAAAGGTTTGGTTAAAAGTGAAAGTTTGGAGACAGGAATCTTTAACCTGGCACAGTGGGGTAAGCCTGTAATCTCCGCACTGTCAGAGATGGATGGAAGCAGGAGAATGACACGTTTGGATCCAGGCTGGACAATTTAACAACTTAGTAAAACCCTCTCTCAAAATATGAAATTCAAAAGGGGCTGCAGATGCAGCTCATTGGAGGGCTCTGGAGTTCACTCCCAGTACCACCAGAGAAGAAAGTGAAGGAGGAGAAGCAAGAGGAGGAGCAGGAAAAGGAGGAGAGGAAGAAGTAAAGAAGAAAAAAGGAAGAAGGAAGGAAAGGTGTCTCCAGAGAAACAGGTCTCAAAATCTCTCAGCATTTCTGGGAAAAAGCCCACTTAGAGTGGGCTTTAAGAGTCAGTCCAGTTACAAATTGAATGTTGAAAAGGGAGAGAAGAAGTTTAGGGAACAGCCTCAAAGTATTCCATTCATTCCAAATTCAAGTTGGGAGCAAGCCCAGCCAGAGACCTGAGGGAGAATTCTAGAAGCTGACCCACCCACCCACTCCTGGCCTTTCTTAGCTGCTTACAGAACAGCCATACATTCTTCTAAACTCATTGTCTCCTCGACAAAGATGAGGCATCTTTAGGGGTGAGGGGAAAGAAAGGGAGGGGCTGAGGTGACTGTTGCCTTTCGCAACCCATTTGCATTTTTCCTTACAGTGTTCTAATATGACTGAGCAAAATGAATTCTCTAACATGTGGCTGTAAATCCCGGAAGAGTAAACGTTAGCAGTCTGAAACACTTCTGAGTGTTGTACAGCCTGGCAGCTTGTCTAGTCCTTCAAATGTAAGGAGTGAAGGACAATTCCTCATGCTCTTCTGTTCTTTAAGAAATCACTAGGAAGCAATATCCTCATGTTGCAGGCAGCGAGTTAGATAGTAATAGTATAGGCAGTCAGACAGGGTCAGGCCCTCGAAGGAGATAATGGAAGACCAGACACCCTACAATTGTGGGAGGGACGACGGGTGCTCCTGCTGTGAACTGGACCTAAAGACCAAACAAATGCTAATCTCCTCCAGACTGGCATCCAGATTGATCATTACTCAGGAATTACTCCTGTTTTACATTCATGTCCTCTTGCTCTGTGATTCACTACCCCATTTGGCCCTGGGCCTAATCAATTTTGCCTAAGCAATGGTGCTTGTAATCCCATTGGTTGACCACAGTTTTGTCCCACTCCACACCCACCTAAGCGAGTTCCCATGTTCTCCACCTTAGCCCCGCATGGTTCTGCACTATAAAAGTCCCTGGAAGAGACAGCTTCCCAGGGGGAACTACCCACTTGGGCCCCCCTCCTGTCCCTCTCTTGGACAGGAGCTTTCTTTCCCCTAATAAATATTTTCTGCTCATAACGTCTGTTTGTTTCTAAAATTCATTGTTTGGTTTTAGGGAACACAAACTCGTCCAGGTCAGGTCAGGAGGTCATTTTTCCCTATGTCATTTGGAGGTTCCCTGTATCTGGAGTTCACTCACCCGAGATCAGTTTTTCTCCCTGTATCCAAGAAAGGAGAAAGCTATGGTATAAAAGTATGAGCACCTGCTTCCACAAAAAAACAAGTATAAGCAGCATTTGCAGATAAATGGATAAAGCAAAGGTAGTATACACACTGAATACAGTCTTATTTACTCACCAAGAAAAATGACAGTCCTGTCCTTGCAGAAAAATGTGGGTGGAAATGGACATTGTCCCATTATGTGAAGTAAGATAGTGTTAGAGAAGCAAGTTTCAGAGGATTTTTCTCATATGTGGAAACTAAAGACCAAACCAAACCAAACACAAAAATAGGTGACAATTTGAAAAGAAGAACTGGCCAGGCAGGCAGCATAGCCTTGCACTAGGGAGGCTGAGGCAGGAGGATCACTGTGAGTCCAGGGCCAGCCTATGCGAGAAAGTGAGTTCAAGAACAATCTGAACTGCATAGTGAGACTGTGCCTTAAAAAAATAAAAAACAAAAGCCAGTCAGATAGCTCATAAGATTAAAGCACCACTTAGGCAGACACAGGGACTGGGTTTGATCCCAGGATGCTCTGCTGCCTTGGGTCACGCTGAGATGGCAAATGAGACTGGTGTGGTGGCAGAGGCCTGTAATCCCAGTGCTTGGGAGGCTGAAAACAGGAGGATCCCTATGAGTCTGAACTGTGTGTGAGACCCTGTATACCCTGCACTAAATGCAATAAAAGAAATAAAGGGGCTGGGGAGATGGCTCAGTGGAATAAACACTTCCCTAGCAAACACATGGGCCTGAGTTCAATCCCCAGTTCTACCAAAAATAAAATTAAATGAAAACAAACAAAAGTAAACTAAAAATTAGAAAATGAAAAGAGGGATTAATAGGGAAGGAGAAAGGAGGGGGCACATGAGAGTGACACGTTACAAGATATGTGTGCATGGAAAGGCCACAGAGAAATCCACTAATTATTACAATGAATATGAATTAATTAAAAAAAAGAAAGAATTTAGGTAGTCTGAGGCTAGAGTTCAGTGTTACAGTACATTCTTAGTATATTGAAGACATTATGCAGAGTTACAGAAGAAAAAGGAAGAAAGGAAAGAAAGAAGAAAGTAAGTTTTGATCTTGCCACTGTTGGCATACCCGTCGGTGGGATTTTTTTCTTAATTCCATTTGGGTGTTTTGTTGTACTGTGGCTACAAACTGGATCAGCTAATATCACCAGAACTGGATCTTCCCTCCTTGCTTCCTTTCTTTTTGGCTTTTTTCAGGCAGGGTTTCAGTATGCAGTTCAGACTGGTCATGACCTCACATCCGGCCAGAACTGCACATGTCTTAAGATACTTTATTCATCTTTCTATCACCATGTAACAGCATCTCTGACATGATGCTTCTATGTGTTTATATTAAAGACACCTTAATAAACTTGAGCACAATATGAGTAAATGAACTCATGAGTTAGAATTCAGAATTAGGTCATTTATCAGTTCATAGACTTTGTGTGTGTGTGTGTGTGTGTGTGTGTGTGTGTTGGGCAGTGTTACTGGAAATTGAACGTGAAGCCTTGGGATTAAGCTCTATTCAAAGCCCTTTAATTTTTTTTTTTTTTTTTTTTTTTTTTGAGATTCTGGGATTACTAAATTGCTAAATTTCCCAGGCTGGGCTGGAAATTGTCATCTTGCCTCAACCTTCCAGAGTCCTGGGATATAGGTTTGTGCCACTGCACCCGCATCTTTTTTCTTTCTTTCTCTTTTTCTGAGGTAGGGTTATTGATGAAGACTGAACCCAAGATCTCTTACAAACTAAGTGATATATTCTACCACTGGGCTGTCCCTCTGCTGAGCTATGCCATGTTTTCTTGTTGCCTTCTGCTTTGTTTTGTTTCTTTATAATTTCCCGTATTTTTCAATTCTCTGGTATATGTCAAATTTTAAGTTCTTTGAAGCAGTTTCATGTACCTGAGGTATGACTGTAAGGCCATATGTGCTTGTAAGCAGGGAAGTGCTGACACTGGTAGCTACAAGAAAAAAATGGAGCCAGAGAGGTAGAAACCAACACTTGTGAGAGGAGAAGAGTACT
The DNA here is from genome assembly GCA_004027165.1 of Ctenomys sociabilis. Taxonomy (NCBI): domain Eukaryota; kingdom Metazoa; phylum Chordata; class Mammalia; order Rodentia; family Ctenomyidae; genus Ctenomys; species Ctenomys sociabilis. The sequence goes on along the minus strand of PVKA01005648.1, from coordinate 13,484 downwards.
GAGGATTTGATGTCTCAATGAGAAATAATTAGGTTGTAATTCTCTAGTCATTAACTGGATAGGTGTTTTCCCAGGCTTTAGGGTGCTAGAATCTCCTTCTAGAAGTGATTTTTAGGCTTTCTGTCCTGAATAAAGAATTGAACAGGGGGCTGGGGAGATAGCTCAGTAGAATAAACGTTTGCCTGGCAAGGACAAGGTCCTAGTTCAATCCCCGGTACCACAAAAAAAAAAAAAAGAAAAAAAGAAAAAAAAAATTGAACTAATTAAGCATGAATGGTGACAAAGTTTCACATTTATTAAAGTTAGGAAGAAACAGCTTTTGCAGAGTGTGTTTGGACCACGTCAAAGTAGGATGAAGGGAGTGAAAAAAAAAAAAAAAGCCCTGCACCGTAGGATGAGCTACTGTGAAGAGACCGGATACTCACAGCTTAATGGCTACTTTCCTTTTTTTAATATTTCCCATGCTGACTTCACCTCCAGGCCATCCTATCAGAAACCTGCAGGAGTTCTCGCGAGAGTTCAGGGCTTTGTGGCTGGATGGTTTTGCGCAGGTGTCCGGGATTTTTCACCTCTCCTTTCCACATCCTGTGTTCCTTTCTGTGCTGTGATAATGACTACTTTTTCTATAATATGTTAGCTGTTCTTAGACGGAAGGTAGCTAACTTTGGATGATACTTGTAGCTTTCAATGACCCCAGGGTGGTATCCTGTTGGATATAGACTGCTTTATGCTGAGCAGTGTTGGGCTCCTAATGTGACTGAATAAAGAAGTTTAGAAGCAGTGTTATTGCAAACAAATTCCTGGGCTCAGATCAGTCAGTGTAAAATAATTCTTACTTCTGTTATCCCTGTGGATTATTTCTCAGAGAGTCTGAGCCAGTGGCTAAATCTTTAATAAAGCATATCTCAGTTAGGAAGGAAAAATGTTTTTTAATTTACTGTCTTCTTCCTTCTGGAAAAGTTGATTATTCTTATTTGATTTGAAGGATAGAAGGCCAAACTCGGGGCTTTTCATAGTCAAGAACATGATCTATTATTGAGAAATGTCTTCAACCCTTGATTCTTTAAAAGGCCTCTTCAGAGAAGGAGGTACGTGTGACAGCACGCAGTTGTAATCACAGCGAGGTAGAGTAGAAGAAATAAAGCTGGGTAGGAAACTGCGAATTTAAATTATACTTTCAAGAAAAACTGCTGTTTCAGAATACAAACCCATCTTTTTTTTTTTTACTATTTTGAGAAAGAGTCTCGCTGTCTCGCTATGTCGTTCTAACTGGCCTCCAACTTTTACTAATTCTCCTTCCTCAGTCTTCAGCGCACTGGGGTTACAGGTGTGTGCCACCAAGCCCACAACTTCAAACCTGAGCAGCTTCATCTGAGCTCTAGCTCAACCTGCTCCTTTTCATTTACTTGCAAATATATCTTCCATCCAGGAATGCATTACCCTTTGGTCTTTCCTCCTAGGAATAGGCCATGACCTCGTTTGAGGTGGGTCAACCTCTCATACTGCAGATTATCAAATTCCACAGATTTCCACTTCCCCAAACACATAAAAGACCCCCAGTTCCCAACTGTACTGTGCCTTATTTATTTGAGCACCGACACTCCAGTCTTGAGTGTGTCCTATATTTACCTCTAATAGGTCATCTCTTACTAGCGTTCTGGAAATTCTTTTTTCCTCCTGGGAGTGGCAAATTTGCACACAATGTAAAGGAGTGGGTTAAGTTCCTTAGTTCATCCTCATGGACCCTCTCACACCAGCACTCTGCGCTGCTGAAGCATGCTCCAGCTTGAGCCATTTTAGTGACTTATTTGGACCCTGTCTCAAAATCAAAAGCAAAACTGAACTGGAAATGTAGTTCACTATGAAGGACCAGGGGACCAGAAAAAAACACAAAACAGAAAACCAACTTTGTGCTAACCTTGATTGAGTCAGCTTCTGCCCCAATCCCCAGAGAAGAAAGTAGTTGTACATCACTTGGAATTCATGTTTGTTGCTTAAAGTAAAACTTCCGGTAGGTCATGTTCCACGGAGAACTTCCGGGAGCAGATCATTCCCAGGGCTGGCACAGGTGTTCCGGCTGGAATCGGGGCACAGCCTCTGGGCACACAGGTCTGGGTTCCACTTGCCCTCTCAGCATTGCAAAGGTCTTTGTCACGTGACAGCCTCCGATACCATCTATACCCACATTCCTAGAGCCATGAAGCAAAAGAATGAAAAAATTGTTCATACAATTTCTGGCAGTACACACCCTTGCTTTTGCCCTGCCTTATCTATCTTGCTGTCTTAGGCATTCCCATCATACTGCTTGCGCCTTCTTTTTTTTTGTTGTTGTTGTTGTTTTGTTTTGTTTTTGCGGTACTGGGGACTGAACTCAGGACCCTTTGCCACTTTATCAGATGGAAATGTACCTTTCTCTACATTTGATTAACTATGATGATTTGTAAAGACACACCTTTGCACTGTACACTTAGATATTTGCTTTTATTATTTTTGGAAAGCTTTTTATTATCTGCTCATCAGTCACAGTGACCCTTCACCTTGGTTTGTTTTCTCTGCCTAGCAATTATTTCCCTTATCCCTGAAAATAGCAATGGGGCTCTTCTGTCCTCCTTTCCTCTCTGTAAACTCACTGGAAGTTCTTGACAAAAATACCTGTCGGAAACTGGAGTGAAATAAGAGAATCAGATAGCTGGCAAGACAGAAGTGGGTTGAGGACATCTGAGGCTGGTGCGGACGCTCACCTAGGTCAACCTTATCACCTGGCTTTTTCAGGTAAGCAACTCCCTGGCTAAGAAAAGGTCCTCACTAGTATATTCTTTGGCCCATTTAAAATCAGTGAGTGTTCTGACTTTTCTTTCTTTTTTTCCTTTTCTTTCTTTCTTTCTTTCTTTCTTTCTTTCTTTCTTTCTTTCTTTTTTTCTTTCTTCCTTCTCTTTTCTTCCTTCTCTTTCCTTCCTTCCTTCCTTGCTTCCTTCCTTCCTCCCTCATTCCTTCTCTTTTATTATTCCTTTCTGTTTTATACAGTGTCTCTCAGTGTATAGTTTATCCTGGCCTGGCACTCACTCTGGAAGCCCTAGTGATCCTCCTGCCTCAGCCTGTTATAGTCTGAGGTTTGCAAGGTGAACAATAATACAATAAAAGACACTTAATTGAATCATTATTTTATAATAATCACCCAAAGAGTCATGTACAAAAAGAGGGCAGTAAGTCTGTCCACACATCCAGCCAAGGGCCTGGGTCCCACGGTGATGTTCATGTTGAGTCCATCTGAAGACCTGGAGCCCCGAACAACGTGGAGGCCTGGAGCCCACGACCACGTCTCATGCAGGCCTGCTTTGTGTCAGGCGAACGTGATAACCACTACACTACGGAAACCACTGAGGCCTGCTTTGTGGATCTGCACTGGAAAGGCCCAAAGCTCCGTGGCACAAGCTGGAAAGTCTGCACCAGTGGGATGAGGGATCTGTGCCAGACAGAGGTATCTGAACTGGAGCCAGGAAGCGATGCTCAAAGTGAGGATCATAGCTCCCCTGAAAAGTACCACAGCCAACCTCAGCAACAGCGAGGTACCAAGTGCCTTCAGCGATAAGAACAGCTGAGTTCCTCAGGAAAACCAGCACAGCGAACTCCCCCAGGAAAAGCAGCAGCTCCCTGCAGCTTCCCAACTGCTTCTCTTCTCCAGTTTTTCTATTTTGTTGGTAACAGTGCTCAGGTGAGCTTCCCACACCCAAAACCACACTACTTCCATTCAGCTGGGTGTTACGTGTTGACCACCAGTTGTCAATTCACCATTATATGTATCTCTTTGTTTTTTAACACCAACATATGAAAAGTATGGGTGATTAAGTGGTTTTCTTTTTGTGGTACTGGGAATCCAACTTCCACCTTTTCACTGAGCTACATTTCTGTCCCTGTTTTATTTTGAGACAGGGTCTTACCGAATGGCTAAATTGTCCAGGCTGGACTTGAATTTTCAATCTTTTGCCTCAACCTCCCTGAGTACTGAGATTATGGATATGTGTCATCACACCTGGCCTGGGTAATTTTTTTAAATCTTTTATTTATTGATTTGGTACAGGGTCTCACCACAAAGCTCAGACTCGTAGTGATCCTCCTGTCTCAACCTCCCCAGTGCTGGGATTACAGACATGCACCACCATGCCAGTTTCTGTGGCCAGCTAGGAACAGGGCTGGCACATACTGGGGACTGAGCCCCGGTTCTTGCCCTTGCCAGGCAGGCCACTTAGGGCACTGAGCTGTCTTCCCAGCCCATGGCCCTGGGTGACTTTTTTAAAATTTTACAAATTTTTTATTGTAAAATAATCTTACATGCAGAAAAGCTACAAAGATTGTTTGGAGAATTTCTACAGGGCCAGCGTACACAGTTTCCCTGTCATAGCAGCTTGTGCTTTGCACTGCTGTGCCACTGAGCTAAACCACGAGCTCTGTGGGTGAGTTCTTGTGATTTATATGCACATAAGTATTTTTAAAAATAATTTTTCTTGTATTGAGCAACTTGTACAATGTATGTATGTCATTTTTCTTTTTTTGATTTTTCTTACTTCCACTTTTTTTTACTGGTGGATGTTAGATACATATAATGATAACATTCATTATGGACAATTTGTTTCATTTTTAAATTTATTTATTTATTTGTGTTTTAGTTTGAAGAGTGGAAAATAGAAGCAAAAACAAATAGAAAAAAATGACATAAACTGGGTAACATACAACGATATATATGTTACAGATTTTCAAAACAGGGATAGCTATATATATATATATATATATATAAAATAATCCAGCACAGATCAGCAGTCCACAATAGAAGTGGGTTATCCACAGAAGTTGTTGACTTGAGCCATTCACAGCTCAGTGTATTATATGACTTTACTTTATATACCTCCATTTTTATACTTTTCTGCGGGATGGTTAAGACTGAGTTAAAGCAAGACCTATATAACAGGAAATGTAACTTTTGTATCAGATAAGATCTGTCAGATACCCACCCTCAGGGTGTATCTTGTAACCCTGTACCACTCTTTGTAGATCCCTTGTCAGTATCATACTTGTGGATGAGTCACAGCCATTGCTTGACCAATTTGCTCTCTGTGGAAGCCTGAGAGAAAGTTTTCTCTCCATGTGACTCTCCTTAGGCACACTGTACATCATCGATCGCATTCCTCTGTGGCCTCCCCTTTTTTTTGAGCCAGGAATTGAACTCATGACCTCATGCTTGTCAGGTAGGCACTGTGCCACTGAGCAATCTCTGCAGCCCCCATTATGTGGAATTTGTGCCTATGCCTGATAGATCTCACTTATTTTTGTCCCCATTTCCCTCCCATCCTTCTTTACAAAAGCCTTGTTTTCATTTTTTCCTTGTGTTCTCTTTTTCTCTCCTTCTGTCCTTCCTTTCCGCTCTGCCCATTGTCTCTCTCAGTTGGACATCTTGCCATTTCCAAGTGTCTGTTATAAATTTTGCTGCAGATCATTTTTCTAACTAGAAAATGAATATTGAAAATACCTTCCATCTCTCCCTTCCTTCTCTCATGTGCTGAATTTGAACTCAAAGCCTTACACATTTTAAGCATGTGCTTTTCTACTGAGCCCATCATGGACTACCTAAAATTTTGTTTTGTTTTGTTCTGTTTTAAGGCAGGGTTTGTCATTGTAGATCTGGTTAGCTTTGTACTCCCTATAGCCCAGGCTGGTCTCGAACTCACAGCAGTCCTCCTGCCTGAGCTGCCCAAGTGCTGGCATCACTGGTGTGTGCCACTGTGCCCAGCTGACTACCTAGATTATTACAGTGTCAAGGAATTCATTCTAACTTTAGAAAATGTTGTAGAGAACATTTACCTCAGGCATTTTGGTGAAAGATTATGTGCTGTGTTTTAAGTTAGTGATTATGACTCTCTGGTCATTTAAGACAAGTTAAAATGTAACTGCTGCAGTGTTCTTTATGCCCTACAAGGGAACCTGTTTCTGCCCCTCATCCACCACCAGTGGCTGCAATTACTTGGCTCAGGGGACTCCTGAAAACACTTCTTGGCCCTTGTGCTTCTGTTTCTCTCCACTGGTACTTTCTAAGAAAAACAGAACTAAAAATCCCTTCTCACCTGTATTCACACGTTAAAAATCCCCTCTTTTATTTTATTTGTTGTGATGCAAAGGCTTGTACCCACAGGCTTAGATATGCTAATTGAGTGTTCTGCCTCTGAGTCACACCCCAGCTCTAAGAAAACCCAAATTCTCACTGTTAAATAATGGGAACATCAAGGGACTGTGGCGGACTAGATTTTGCTCCACTGGCATACAGGCCGGCTGAAATCCGAGTGACAGCAGCGGCAATCTGGACTGTGGGCCAAGTACAAGCAGGGCTTAGGGTCTGGGGTTGCAGTCTCAAACAATCTGGATGGAGAGTTTGAGGTCAGAGCTGCAGGGACGATTAGCGATTAGCATAAGTGTGTAGCTAGCTAGAACTGGCGTCAAGATCCAGGTCCAGGCCTGAATTTTTAGGGCCCTTGGTTCTTGTTTGCCGAGGGCAATTGGATGCCAACTGTTTGAAGAGGGCTGTGTGATGTTCTCTCTCAGGAAGGCCTGACGCGCATTTTTATGTCTCATTTTGTTTTCTTCGATTTTACCCTGTACCATAAAGAAGGGTTAAAAGAAAAAGATCAACAGCAAGGAAAAGTAAATGAACACAAACACTATTAGAAAGGTTAGGGATTCTGATACATCTAAGTGCTTTCCAAATATAGCCATGGCACAGTTGAATATGTTTTTAGGAAAGCTGAGTAGTCTAGAGATTCTTCATGAACATTTTTTATCTATAAAATTAATTCAAATTTGCATTGGATCGTTGTGAAATTCTAATCAGGTCCAGTGTGTACAAGATGTGCTCACAAATTCTAACCAAGGGAAGACAAATTACCCTTGGTCTAAAATTCCTGCAGAGAGGACCGGCCAAATAGCTCAGCAGACTAAAGCGCCTGCCCAGGCAGATGCATCGGCCAGGGTTCAATCGCCAGCATCTGTGCTGCAGGGCGCGCTGAGGCAGACTGGACGTGGTGGCGCATGCCAGTGATCCCAGCTCTTGAGAGACTGACTACAGGTGGATCACTACCAGTCCGATCTACACAGTGGGACCCTGTAGAACCTTCAGTAAAATACAAAACAAACAAATAAAAAATTAAAAAATTTAAACAATTAGCTGGGGAGATAGCCCAGAGGTTTTAGCGCCTGCATGGCAAGTGAAAGGAACTGGGTTCAATCCCAGGTACTGCATATGCCACTGTACTGGCCCTGAAACCAGGCATGTTGGTGCATGCCTGTAATTCCATTGCTGGGGACACTGAGATAGGTCACTACGAGTCTGAGCTGCCTAGTGAGAACCTGTACCAAATAAATAAAATGATAAAAAGAAATAGAATAAAAATTCTTGAGGCAGAAATTGTAGATATCATTAGCCACGAAGGAAATGCAAGTCAAACATACAGTAAGATACTATGACAGCCCAGTTAGAGCGATGAGGACACGGGGGCCAGGGACATAGTACAATGGCACAGTGCCTGCCGGGTAAGAGCAAGCTTCTGAGTTCAATTTTCAGCACCAGGAAAAAAAAAAAAAGTAATGCTAAAGACTTGGAGGTTAAGGAAGTTTTATGTACTACTGTTAGAAATGTAAATTAACTCAGCCACTATGGAAAACAGAAAAGCAATTTCATTTCTTATAAAAATAGAGAAAAAAAAGCTAAAAAGAGTGCAGCTGTATGCAACCAGCTATCCCACTTCTGTATGTGTGCCCGAAGGAAGTGAGGTCAACATGCAAAAGGAGTACCTGGCAACCTGTCTATTCCAGCTCTATTAGGCTACCCAAGACGTGGCATCAGCCTTGAAGACTGATGGATAAAGGTCTCACAGTGTACTGTGAGTGTTATTGTTCGGCTATGAAAGTAAGAGAAATCATGGCATTCGCAACAAAATGGATGGGACGAATGAACCAGACACAGACAGATAGCATCTCATGGGTGGAAACTAAAAGGAAAATCAGAAATTACAATTAAAAGTGGAATGATTATTAGAAACTCGAGTGGGTGGGTCTTGGAGGCAGTGGGAGTGGTACATGCTGTATGTATGTGTGGAAATATCACAGTGAATCCTGTTCATGTGTGTAGCTAGTATGTGTTCTTAAAATGCATTAATAATCTGGGAGTGGTGACTGTTATGGGCTCTCAACATAGAAACCAGATCTGAGTCCAAATTAAAATTTACATACGAGCTTTTATTACTGAGCCTGGGACCGCTTGACCCTACTCACACAGGAAAGGACAAACAGCCAGGAGTCTTAGAAGTACAGAGGTTTTAAAAGTAGAAACTGTATCCTGTTTGGCAAACAATTTTGTCATTTAACATAGAATAGTACCTTTAGGGACAGCGTGACCATTATTCAGCATGCAGTTTTTCTGGGAGCATTGTTTCCTGGGAACTCCCAGTCTATTGATGATTTATCAGTGATAAACAACAAGCCTCCCTGCAGTCTTACAAGGAAGTAGGGTCACAGAAAGTTAAGCAGAGTAATTTTTTACATTTAGTTTTACATTAATTCATCACATTACTTTTACATTAACCCTTTATAGTGATGAACATCTGTAATCCAGCACTAGGCTGAGACAGGAGGATTTCTGTGAGTTTCGATGTCAGTCTGGGCTACAAAGTGAATTCTAGGCCAGCTGAAAGGCATAGGGAGGGCCAGCCAAATAGTTCAGCCAATTAAAGCACATGCTTAGGTGGACAAAGAGATGGGGGTTCAATCCCTGAGCCTGATGTGCTGGTCCCGCCTCCAGGGCAAGCTGAGATGACAGTTAAGACTGAGTATGGTGTCTGTAATCCCAGCTCTTGGGAGGCTGTAAACAAGCAGATCATTACCAGTCTGATCTAGTAGTGAGACTCTGAACACCCTGTAGACCCTTCCCTAAAATACAAAATGATAACAATAAATAAAAATAAAATACAAAAAATAAAAATAAAAAGGAAAGACATAAGGAAATGCTGTCTCAAAAAGCCAATAGAAAAGAAATAAAATAAATTCCTGAAATCTTTGCTTAACCCAGCAGGGTGGAGTGATCCTCTTATTGCTTCCAAGTATCATGTAGGTGGGTTTGTCTGGTCCTAGGCTCATGAACCTGTTCACAAGAAAGGACTTCTGGAGTGATTGTGTGACTCACACTCACTCACACTCACAGGTAGAATGTGGAAATTTACTAGCAGACTGCAAACTTCTAGACCCTCACCCTTCATCACTGTTTGTTCAGTACCTGAAACTGTTCAAGGCATTCTGCAGTAATAATTAAGTAGTTATGATGCTGGGAAATAGATGTTTGCTCTTTGTCCTTCTTGGCTGGCAAACAGACTCCTGAAGTCCTTGCAGTCCCTGAAGGGATGAGTCTTTGGAGGCTAGTGAGGTTCTTACAGCTGCAGGCCCCAGCTAGCTTCAGGAGTAGATGGAAGTGGAGAGAGGCTGAAGGTTAAGTCAATACTCAATGACCAGTGATTTAATCAACCATTTCTATGGAATGAGCTCTCCAAATATGTCCAACAGGACAGGGCTGGGAGACCTCAGAGCACCTCTGGACAGCTGAGAACCAGGAGATTCCCAGAGCATGATGCAGCTAGAAAAGACTGTGTCTACTTTCTGCCTCCCATACGTCAGCCTCTGCGATTCTTCATCTCTGCCTTGTCATGTCCTTTATTATGCACTGAGCAGTGTACCAAAGCTTCCCTCTGAGGCCCCTGAGCCACTCAAGTAAATCAACTCATCCCAAAGAAGGGGTTGTTGAAACCAGGCCTGATAGCAGGTTTGTTAGAGTGGGAGTGATGTCGCGCGCCTCCTGCCTGCAGAATGACACGCGACCACCGCTCCTTCCTTCACCCAGATGTCTTTATTAAGCTTCCTTGTACATGGCGTTGCGACTGCCCCGAGCACTTCCCGTCAAGCCCTTTAGTACCCTCACTCAGCCAATCCCCACTTGCCATCTGGCGTTTCCTCTTAGGCTGACACGGAGTGCCTTGGTTAGGCAGCGCCTGTCTTTACCTTATTAGGCGATATTTATAACTAAAGAACACGTCCGCGGAAATCCCCCGAGGCGACCTCGGCGCCATCTTAAGGCGCGGCCCTCCACTTGCTCCCCACAGAGTGAGACAACCCAAGGCTTGAGTTTGGGGTCTGAAATAGGGCAAATATGGGGAACCGAACCCTCAACTGTAATACGTGAGTCTAGAGTTTGGTTAGAATTGAAGTGAATTAGAAGATCCCTAGCAGGGGAGCACTGAAAAATTGCTTGCTGTGCAAGGGAGAATCTTCCACATTTCTGGGTGTCAGAAGGGCTAGGTGCCCAATAAGGAGAAATTGGTACACGTATTGTTGACAAGAGTTCACTAAACTGTTCTGCACTGTTTTGCAGTGAGTACACAAAAAGGAAAAAGTTGATTATTCCTTCGTCCTACAAAAGTTTATTTTCTCTTTTAAGTAGCTGAGTGAGTGAAAATTACAGAACACAGAAGCCAAAGGCCCATTGATCCTTCTCTTCTTCTTTCTCCTCTTTATCCCTTTCTCATTCCTCTTTGATGTGGTTGAATAAGCTTCCCCTGCTCCCCTCCTGACCTCTCTTTCTAGGCATGATTTTGAGCAGCTCAGGAACTGTGTGTGTAGTGTTTACAGAATCCTCCTGAGCACAAGTAGGTGACCTACTTTCAGGGTAACTTGAGACCAGTGTCTCACTCTATGTTCCACAAGGGGTGCTTTTGACTTAAAATTGCACCAAGAAATGAACCTGTGAAAAGACAGTGAATCTATTTTGTTCACTTACATTTCTGACACCCTGTCACCATTTGCAGGTGACATCTCCCCCACCCCATTTTTTCTTAGATCTCTTTTCTTTTAGATCTCCAGCACTGCCTTTGTGATCTAGGTCAGCATAAAGACTTCAGAGCATAAAATTAGCTCTTACTTTGATGTTGAAACTGTATGGTCATGAATTCTTCCCGAACTTGGCCTTCCTGGGCTTGGCTATTAGCTCTCTGAGCATCTGTCCTTTGTATTGGTGCCTGCCAGTACCTCACCCCCTCTATCCGTGCTGTGTGGGCCCAGGCATCATTCCAGGGACATCAATAGCTTATTGCCCTTGATCTCTATCCTCTGCCCAGACCTTTCTCCCAAGCCTCACACCTCTATTTCCTACTGCATCCTGAACAGATTAGCCTGGAGAATCACAGGCAAACACCACCCTTATCTAGGAAGATGCAATTCTACAACATGTGTTTTCTTCTCAAAGGCAGCCATCAAAATTGAGAATAGTTTAGCCACAACAAAATCATCTCTTTGGTGCTGTATTAAATAGTAGCTGGCAGGGAAATATTTAAATGCCTGCACTTTCCATGAAAGGCTCCTTAAGACTGCTAGGGGCAGTTGCTTCAGGGAGGAAACAGTAATTTAGGGTGGGGAGAAATGGGCTTCATAGATCTTTTGATAACTTTTAAAGTTTACATTATACACATGTATACCTAGTCAAACAGGAATCATTAGAACTGTAACAAAGAAAACTTTCTTATAAAATTTCTCTTATCAGAAACTGAGGACTCCCCATGGGGAAACTGCTCCATTTGCTTTCAAAGCATTCCTTGCTGAAAGTGAGAGGAGATCATTTATTCATGGGGGCTTTCTCCTTTTAAATAAGTCTGTTTGAAGGCTGAGATGTTATTGCAAGTTTTCTTGGGCACAAGTTCATGGATTGCTGAGGACTAAGCCCCCTGAATTGGAATATTGAGTGTAGCAGTCATACCCACTTGTACACCTACTCTTTCATTCAGACACATCGCGGAGTGCCACGCCTTGGTAAGATATGAGACACAGAATTAAATAGCTCCTCGTTCCTGTGCTCAAATTGCTCAGAGTCCAGGGATAGCATGAAGGGACAGGTTAATGAGCAGAGATATTCAGGGCAAGGGGCCTGGCTCGTAAGCAGAGGTCTAGGCGGTCACAGAGGGCGAGCTGAACCCATGAAAGCCTGCACTGCTGATGCTGAATTGAATTAGACAAAGAACAGAAGGAGCCCACAGGGGCAAAGGCCCTGAGACCTGGAGTGTGAGACCTCAAGCTAGGGAGGGCCACATGCTTCTGAGCTGCCAGAGCACACACAAGGTAGCCAGTGATGGCTTCGGAGATGTCGCCTTCCTTAATTTATTAATCCAAGAACTCAGGACCTCTGTGAGTGCGTGTTTCCTATTTCCTGTAAAATTTTCTAGTAGCTTCAAATCGGTTGATCTGGGCTTCCAGTGTATATTCGTCCAGAGCTAGAATATACATACTAGCTCTGTACCTTGTAGGTACTGAATAGTTCCATATAAAGCCTTGGACTTAAAATGTGTTTGGGGTTCAGAGCTCCAGGGCTCCGAAGATCCCCCCCCCCCCCGGTCTTCCTAAGTGGCCATGAGTCCTAGAAGCTGAAAAGTCTCCTCTTTTATCTATGTCTAGTTCTATGTGGCCTCAATAAACTCAGCCTGTTAGGAGGTATTTAAAAGTGAAAGAAGGGCCAATGAGATAGAGGACTAAGTGCAAGCGCAGGGACCAGGGTTTGATCCCTGGCACCACGTGCTGCGCTGGCCCCAGGTGCACTGAGCTGGGCAGGGACACTGCACGTGGTTGGACACGCCTGTAATCCCAGCACTGGGGAGACTGAAAATAGGAGGCTCATTAGGAGTCTGAACTGCACAGTGAGACCCAGCACACAAACACACACACACACACACACGCGCGCGCGCGCGCACACCCTTAAAAAACAAAACTACTATGTGAATTAGGTCATAAGTTTATTTTATTTGTGCTTGGACCACATAAAGAAATGTTTGTTTATTTCAATGTCTTTTTGTTTGCTTAAAAAAAAAATCACAAGCATGAGACTCTTTTACTTGATCTACCTATTTACGAATAGACAAATGTGAATTTGTGTGAGATACAAATGCATTATCTCAGAAAAATAATAAGCTTGGTTGTTTCATTAAATGATTCTGATGTTCGTTCTTTGCTCCATTAGTTGGCTATGCCAGAGGATTTGAAATTTGTCTTAATTAAATTTGCCTGGCAATGAAATTGACATGAAGGATGTAATACAAAGGGTGGGTTCAATTTGAGAAGACACCATACAGAAAGGAAACTGTAATGGACCTTTACTGCTTATCTATGATAAAAATTTTCTTCTGAGGGGCCAGGGATATGGCCCAGCAGCATAAGCACTTGCCTGGCAAGCGCAAAGTCATGAGTTTGATCCCGGGTACTGCAAAAAATTTTTTTTCTTCCTTGCCTATATTTAGACAGACCTCTTATCATTTAAGTTTCATTTCTCTTTCAAATTACCATAAGAATAAATGGTTCTTTCACTGATTGTATTTCTTTTCTTTTTTTTTTTTTTTTTTTTTTTTTTTTTTTTTTTTTTT
>PVKA01005647.1:68546-89198 GCA_004027165.1 Ctenomys sociabilis | reverse complement strand
AGAATTGCCTGGGGGAGATTTATATTTACCTAATTTTTATTTATTTATTTTTTACTTTTTCATTGGCTCTTCTTTTCTGTTTTAAATTTATTTTTTATTTTATTGAAGTACAAATATCAATGAGGCACTTTTAAGACACCTTAATAAGACAGATTTGATAAACTAATACATTGCAAACTGATTTCATAATGTATTGATATCGTACAAGGTGCACACATGATATTATACTTACAGACAGCATTATAGCAGATGTCTTCTATAAGTAAATTAAGAGAGTGTAGCTGTTTACTTATCTTTTTTTTATACCTGAATTATATCACAGATTCAATAATTAATACTTTCTACCTTGTTATTTTCCTAGTGGTTGTCCATAGTACTAGGAGCTGACATAATATCCTGTCCAACCAAAATTAGTGCAAATCTTGCCTCCCATAGAATTATGTATAAGCACAGCATTAGTTATCCCAGCTGTAGAGTCCATACACACACATCATGATTCTGCCTTTCTATACCCCTTCCTTTGTCTACACCTGTCAAAGATGGGCACTCCACTGTCATTCAACCAATTTAGGTGCCTGAACTCGGTGACACAATCCCTCACAGTCCAGCATTCCAAAACAATAGTGAGTTATCTGAAGAAGTTGTCCACCATAGCCATTTACAGTTCAATGTATTATTATGGCCCCGTGTTTTATACCTAATTTTTATACTTTTCTGCTGGATGGTTAAGACCTAGATAGAGCAAGACCTATATACCAACACATGTACTTTATGTTTCTGATGAGGTCAGTGAAGTCCCCTCAGGGATTATCTTCTAATCCTTCACTTTATTCTGTAGATCCTTTGTCTGTGTCATCCATGTGGATGAGTCACAGCCAATGCTTAACAAGTTTGTTCTCTGTGAGAGCCTGAGAGAAACTTTTCTCTCTATGTGACTCTCCCAAGGCACACTATAGAACTTCAATCTCTTTCCTCTGTGACTCCATAATCTCCTTGTTCAGAAAATTTGGAGCTCAATTGAGCTTCATGATGTTGCAGTACAGGTTCACCTATATCCTGAGTCTTCATTGAACTTGAAAGGCTAGGGCCAAAATGTTGGCTGGCCTTGTGGCTCTTCTATTTCTCCAATTTTGATATGTGAACTTAGGTAGTTAAGCATCCAGAAGAAAAGCTGATTAGTACCCTGCAGCATACGCCATTCAATTTGCCCTATCCGACTCAATTGTTTTTAGTTGTTGTTGTACATTTCTATTTGTATTTCTTCTTTTTGCTTCTTATACTAGGGAGACTATATGGTATTTGCACATGTGTGTCTCATTTATTTCACTTATGGGTATATATTCAAGTGGCATTCGCTTCAATATAAATGCTTCAAGTTTATCATTCTTTTACCTGAGTAATACTCCATTATATAGAAATACCACATCTTTTACAACCATTCCTCATGTGACAGACATCTTGGTTGTTTCCAAGATTTTGCTATCACAAATTGTGCTGCTATAAACATAGGTACACATATCACTATGATATAATGTTTTCAGTTCCTCTGGGAAAATTCCCAGTAGGGGAATAGCCAGCCTAAATGGGATTTCCAGTCCTGCTCTGTTGAGGAGTCTCCACACTGATCTCCACAGTGGTTGTACCAGCCTACATTCCCAACGGCAGTGGAGAAGTGTTCCCTTTTCCCCACAACCTCTCCAACATTTGTTGTCGGTTGGTTTCCTTATGATAACCATTCTTTCTGGAGAGAGATAGTATCTCAGTGATGTTTTTATTTGCATTCACGAATGGTTAGCAATGTGGAGCATTTTTTCATATATTTATTCGCTTCTTTATTTTCACCCTCTGAGAAGTATGCATTCATCGAAGATGCCCATTTCTGAATTGGGTCTTTAAATATGAAGGTCCAGTTATATCTTAGTTCTTTATATATTTTAGACAGCAGACCTTTGTCTGATTGCTTATTAGTTAGGATTTTTTCAAAATATGTGTGTTGTTTTTTCATTTTGTTGACAATTTCTTTTGCTGTGCAGAAACTCCTCAAGAAGAGTAGATCTCAGTTGTTGATTCTTTCAAGTATTTCCCATGCAAATATATGTTTGTTCATGAACTCTTTACCTACCCCAATGTCTTCAACAGTTCCTTCTACTTTCTCTTCCAGGAGATTGAATGTTTCTGTTTTAATGTTTAGATCTTTAATTCATTTTGACTTTAGCTTAGTGCATGGTGATAGAGCTGGGTCAAATTTTAGTTTTCGGCATGTAGAAAGCCAGGTTTTCTAGCACCATTTGTTAAAGAGGCTATCTTTCTTCCAGTGTGTAGTTTGGCACCTTTGTCGAAGATCAGATGGCTGGGTGTGTTTGTAGATCCTTCTGTATCTTCTAATCTATTCCATTGATCCCCAGGTCCATTTTGTTGCCAATACCATGTTGATTTTATCACAGTGGCATTGTAGTATATTTTCAAGTCAGGAATTATGATGCCTCTTGCCTTGTCTTTATTGTCCAAGATTGCCTTTGCTATTGTAGATCTTTTGTGGTTCCAAATAAATTTTAGGAACGATTTCCCCAGGTCTGGAATGTATGTTGGTGGCAGTTTGATAGGGATTGCATTAAATCTGTACAGCAAGTTTGGGAGTATGGCCATCTTCACAATGTTGGTTCTTCCTATCCAGGAGCATGGAATATCTTTCCATTTTCCGAAATCGTCTGTAATCTCTTTTCTTAGGGTATTGTAATTTTCTGTGAAAAGATCTTTGACTTCCTTGGTTAAATGAATTCTGAGGTATTTCATTTACCATAGTACTATTCTAAAAGTTATTGTTTCTATTGTTTCCCTTTCAGTGTACTAGTTATCCGTGTAGAGGAATGCTATTGACTTTTGAGTATTGATTTTCTATCCTGCTATGCTACTAAATTTTCATATCAGTTCTAGTAGTTTCTTGGTGGAATTCTTGGGGTCTTCCAAGTAAAGTATCATGTCATCTGAAAATAGTGATAATTTCACTTCTTCTTTACCTATTCTTATTCCTTTTATTTGTCCCTCTTTTCTAATGGCTGTTGCTAATGATTCCAACAGTATATTGGGTAGGAGAGGTGATAGAGGACATCCTTGTGTTGTACTTGATTTAAGAGTAAAAGATTTTAGTTTTTCCCCATTTAGGATAGTATTAGCTTTTTCGGTTGTCATGGATGGCTTTTATCAAGTTAAGGTAGAGTCCATGCATTCCAATTCTCTGTAGGACTTTGAACATGAATGAGTGTTTGACTTCGTCAAAAGCTTTCTCTGCATCAATTGAAATGATCATGTGGTTGTTAGATTTCAGTCTATTAATATAGTGCGTTATGTTTATAGATTTTTTAATATTGAAACATCCTTGCATCCCTGGGATGAATCCTACCTGGCTATGGTATATGATTTTCTTAATGATTTGCTGTATTCTATTTGCTAGGATTTTATTGAGTATTTTTGCGTCGATGCTCATGAGGGAGATTGGCCTCTAGCTCTCCTTTTTTGGCTGTGTCTTTCTCTGGTTGTTGAATCAGTATTATACTTGCCACCCAAAATAATTTTGGGAGGACTGCTTCCTTTTCAATTTCTTTGAAGAGTTTGTGGAGTGTAGGGATTGACTCTTTTATAAATTCTTGTAGAATTCACTTTGAATGCACCAAGACTTGCTCTTTTCTTTGTTGGTAGGCTTTTTATTGTGTTTTGTATTTCGTTGGCTGTTATTGGCTTATTGAGAGTTGTTATATGTTCATGGTTCAGTTTTGGTAATTTGTACTTTTTAAGGAATCTGTCATTTTCTTCTGTGTGTTCTATTCTGTGAGCATAAAGATTCTCAAAGTAACTATTGATAATCTTCTGAATTTCCGCTAGGTCTGTGGTGATCTCACCCTTTTCATTCCTTACTGCATGTTCTTGAATTTTTCTTTCCTCTTTTTGAAGAGGTTGGCTAGAGGTTTATCAACTTTATTTAGGCTTTCAAAGAATGAACTTTTTGATTTTTCGATTCTTTGATCTGTTTTCTTCATCTCAATTGAATTAATTTCTTCCTAATCTTTATGATTTCTTCTCATCTTTACGCTCTGGGTTTCATTTGGTGTTCTTTTTGTAGTTGTTCGAGGTGCAAAATTAGGGTAGAAATTTGTTCCTGTTCTGTTTTTCCTAAGGTGTGAATTCATAGCTCTTATTTTTCTCTAAGAACTGTTTTCATCGCATCCCACGAATTCCGATAAGTTGTGCTTGAATTTTCATTAAATTGTAGATATTGTTGAATTTCTTGTTTAATTTCTTCTGTGACCCATTGATTACTGTGTAGGGTGTTGTTTAGTTTCCATGAATTTAGCAGATTTTTTTGGTTTCTTTTGTCCTTTATTTCCAGTTTCATTGCACTGTGGTCAAATAATGTGCATGGGATAATTTTTATTTTCTTGCATATACTTATGCATGACTTCTAGTCTAGTATGTGGTCTATTTTGGAAAATGACCCATGTGCAGCTGAAAAAAATGTGTATTCAGCTGCGGTTGGGTGGAACACTCCGTATATGTCCACCAGGTCCATTTGTTCCAACCTCTGGTTCAATTTTGCTACTTCCTTGCTAATTTTTTGTCTGGTTGATCTATCTTTTTGAGATAAGGGGCTGTTAGAGTCTCCTGTTAAGACTGTGGTCTTAGGTATTAGGTTTTTCCATCCATTAAGATTTGTCTTACATAGTTGGGTGCTCCTGTGTTTGGCGCATAGATATTTATGAGTGTTACCTCTTGCTCTTCAATTTTTCCCTTGACCAATATATAGTGGCCTTCTTTGTTTCATTTTATCATTCTTGGTTTGAAGTTGAGACTGTCTGAGAACAGAACTGCTACTCCTGCTTTTTTCTCAGGTGCTGGGGCATGGAGCAGTGTTTTCCATCCTTTGATTTTGAGCTTATGAATGTACTTTGGAGTTAAGTGTGTTTCTTGTATACAGCATATTGTTGGATTTTGTTTCCTAATCCACTGGGCCAGTCTATTTCTCTTAATTGGAGAAGTGAGTCCTTTTACATTGATGGTTATAATTGAAATGTGCTGACTTATGTTTGTCACGATATCTACCTGGTGTTGTTTACTCCTTTGTATACTGTGTTTAATTGTCTCTGCTGTTTAGTGGGTTCCTTCTGTTCTAATTCATGGAGTTCTGGTCATTGTGGTCTCTCTCTAGAACATCTTTCAGCAGCCTGTGAAGGGCTGGCTTTGTCATGAAATTCTTCAGTTGTTCTTTGTGGTGGAAGTATTTCACTTCTCCATCAAACTTCAAAGAGAGTTTTGTAGGGTATAATAGTCTGGGCTGGAATTTGTTTTCATACATGGCTTGAAGAACTCTTCTCCATGCTCTCCTTGCCTTCATGGTTTTTTTAGAGAAGTCAGCTGTAATTCTGATGGGTTTTCCCTTGAATGTGAGCTCCTTCTTCTCTCTAGCACCTTTCCGTATATTATTTTTGTGTTGGATTTCTGGGATCTTAATTATTATATGTCTCTGTGTGTTTTTGCTTGGGTTGAAGCTATTTGGTGTTATGTATGCTTCGGTTTCTTGAATGTTGGATTGTTTCTTCATGTCAGGGAAGTTTTCCATGATTACTTCTCCCCAAATTCTTTTTATGTCATTTGTATTGACTCCTTCATTCTCATTGATACCAATTATTCTCACATTGTTCATCCTGGTGTCATCTTGCAGGCGATGGATTATTTTTTCCTGCATTCTCATTGTTTTTAAGAGATCCTTTCTCACCTTTTCACTAGCTGCACTAGTGTCTTCAAGATCTCAAACTTGTCTTCACTTTCAATACAGTGTTTTTGTAGACTCGTGATTGATATTTTTATTTCTTGTATATCTCTTTGAGTCTGTTTTATGCATTCTATTTCTTTTCTGTATTGCTCATTCAAGAATTCCATCATATTTCTGATCTGCCCATTTCTTTTTATCTATGTCTTCTTTAGAGGTAGTTATTAATACTTTTTGTGCAGAGTTTCTTTGAGGTTGGTTTTCCTCTGTATATTTCTGGATTTGATTGTGTATTTGAGATGATATGATTTCAAAGAATTCTTTTTGTCAAAGAATTCTTTTCTGATTTCATAAATTATTTCTGCTTTGAGTTCCTCATGACCTTTCTGCTGTTGTTTCTTTGCTTCAGATGCTGTTAATTCATATGTTTCTGCTCGAATAGTGCTCTCTGTACATGTTCTGGGTGAGCATGCATTTTCCCCCGATGTTTCTGGATTTTTTCTTTATTTCAGATACTATGTATTCAGATATTTCTTTTTTTAATTGGAGGAATTAATTCTCGGCTGATTTCCTCTATATCTTTGTGCTATTGTTCCTTTGCTTCCATTTCTGTTAATTCATTCATTTCAGCTGAGATAGTGTCCTCTGCACTTTTTGGTGGACTTGAGGCCTGAGATTGTGTTTTTCTCTTTGTCCTTGTCATTTTGCATACACTGAATTCAGACATTTTTTGCAGCTATAACCTTAGTGTGTAATGAGATTCGGGTACCAATCTATTAAGTTTGAGATTATGCAGTTATGCCTGTCCTGGATCTTGCTGTTGTGTTCAGTTCGTTTTTGCTGCAGCTCCTGTGGTTTCCCTCTGTTGGTTCCCTGTTCAGGTGAGCACAAAACAAACTGGGATGCAGAGCGAGGAGTGATAATTCCCACTATCTTGGCTGGCTTTGGGGTGAGAATCCGCAAAGTTGCCAGATTCAGCTCTCCTGTCTCAGGAAGGTCGCTCTCTAGGTGGCAGGCCTGGGCTTTGGTGTGTCTGCTGGGCTCCCAAAAGGATAGTGGATGATCTTATTCACTGGGTAGGCTGTACTGGGTCAGCCAGCCTGTGCTGGGTCCGGGTCTACAGGCCAGAACCCGAGAAGGTTGGGAAAGGTCTCTCCAGTGCAACGGGCCTGGAGCCCTCACTCACAGGCCAGCTTCGCTGGGTTTTGGGCCACGGGCTGGGACCGAGAATCACTGGGAAATGTTTCTCTGGCGCGTTGGGCGTGGAGCTCTCACTGGGCTGGGGGTGGGCAGGGAATCCCTGGGAAATGTCTCTCTGACATGGCGGGCCTAGAGTTCAGCACTCACTGAACTTTGATGCCCAGAAGTCGAGGAAATTCTCATTCACTCAGCGGGCTTTATTGTAGGGGATCTGGGGAACTGCTGATGAGTGGGCCCTGAGGTGTAAGGCCCATCATTGGCTTGGTGGGCTTGGAGGCGGGGATCCGGATAGCACGCGTGGGAAGAAGCCAAAGGCTCTCCCTCAGACTCACCACACACTCACTGATCTGGGAAGCCTGCTGAGTCCTGCAAATTCCCACTCACTGGGAGGACTTGGGGTGGGATCCAGGAGGCCTTCAGAGTCAGCCCACATCCTGCTGTTTCAGACTGTTCTCTCTAGCTGGGCTTGCCTGGACAGTATCGAGTACTAAGGACATTTTTACCTATGTAGTTCACCATCACTAGTTGGCACATGGCTAAGCTAAATCATCTTGTGAAGAAAAACAGAAAGGTTAAAGACATTGTTGCTTGGCCCTATTACACTACACTGAGTATGAGGGTTAAGTAGCTCACTGGCAGTGAGTCACCCAGGCCTCAAATCTGAGGCTCATTGGAACTTTCCATAAAAATGCATACCACCTGTAAGCAGAGTAGGACTTGTACTGTCCACTTCAGCCATTGATTTTCCTCTGTTCCTTACTATCCTGGAGGCAGGCTAGAGTTTCCAGAATATTCCTCCCTGAGGCTCCTTAGTAAGGAGGAATGGACAGTGTGTTCTTACTCCCACTTTGCCCTTGCATAGCTCACTGGGTATGACCCTCTCTGAACCCTATAAGGTTCTGGTGACCTCTACACAGGCTTAGTGATTCTCACTTTTGCCTGGTGACCTGAGCTCCTAAACTCTCCTACTTCTGTCTCCACTACTTTCTTTTCCTTTTTGAGGAAAGAGTAGTTTCTTTTGTTACTAATGTGTGGGTGTAACTCATTGCTGTTTGCTTGCTTAGCTTTTCTTTCACCTGTTCAACCAACTTCCTGAGCTAAACGCTCTTTGCTTCAAATACTTTGTTTTTATTTTCCGGCATGGAGCCTGACTGATACGGTCTCAGACACAGACTTGATGTTTCCACAGGGATGTAGAAAACAGTTGAGGTATGCCAGTTTTTCTCACATTAAATATCAAATATGACAGCTTTGATATCCTAATACAGTCTGTAGAAAATTAACCATGAATCCATTGCTTACTGAGGGAAATTGAAAGAAAAGTACCAGTTAAATCAGTTGGAATCATAAGGATTATAGTCTGTATCACAGAGCAGAAAATGGGCCAGATCTCCTGAGAATTTTTCACTGAAAATAGAAGTATGTGCAATTTAAACACTGTATGGCACATATACAGTAATTTTTTCAGACTGAACAGTAAAAATAACAGTAAGAATATTGAACAGAAAGAAAACAAGAGTACAGTATTAAAGACCAGTCTTTTTAGGAATAAAATAAAGTTTTGGAGCTTTCCAGACATAGCTTAAGACCTGAAGAAAATAGCCCCCCCCGTGAGAAATTAACAATTTCTCCTTCCTTTCTGACATTTTAACTGGTGTAATCCTCATTATTCCTACTTCTTTACTCTTTTTAAGATCCTATGCTTTTAGGTAGTCTTAAATGATACAAATTGCAATCATGTCTTTTCTTTCTTCTATATTGAGGTCTATTTGCAGACAGACTGTGGGGGTTGGGAGAAGGAAGGCTTTCCACTGTTGGCAGGAGTATAGATTAGTACAGCCATGATAGAAATCAGCATAGAGTCCACCACTCCCTTCCTTGGTATCTTCTTAAAAAAGTTAAAGACATCATATTGCAATGACCCATGAATGCCTATGTTTATAGCAGCACAGGTCATAATTATGAAATAAGAATTACATTTCTTATATATGACAAAATAAGAACTATATTTCTATCAATATATCAGTGTATAAAGAAACTGTCATATTATGCACAGTGGAATACTATTCTACCTGAAAGAAAGATAAATTTGAATCATTTGTATGAAAATGCATGCACCACAAGAACTATAATATTAAGTGAAGTAAATCTGACACACAGCCTTAAACATCACATGATTCCTCCTCTTACATGAAAGAATCAATTGTATATAAAAAGCAAAATAAAATATAAATAATAAAAAACAAGGACATAATTTTTTTTTTTTGTAAGGGGGAAAGGAGCCAAGAAATGGAGGGAGATAGGAGGGAGGTAAAGGAAAGGGGATAAACGAAGTGTAAAACGTGTCAGGACCCTGTACCTGTACAGTGACGGATGGAATCGAGAACTGCAAACGTGGAGCGATACACGTGGGACTGAGAAAGAGAGCACCGCATTCCCCCAGTCAGGGTCAGCGAGGTTGCTGCATCTGTGCTGTTGCTCCCTGCCTCTTCCTCTACCCTCAGCAATCATGCTATTCTCCTGTCATCCCACCAAAACCGCTTTCAGTTACCCCAGTGAATTCTCTGCCACTAAATCCAGTAGATGCTCTCAGTGCTCGTGTCATGGCCTCTCAGGATGATAAATCCTCGTGTGAGTCCACTTTTTACTTCGGACACGTCCTTTCTTCTTGGCTTCTGCGACACCAGGCTCTACCACTTTTCCTGTTTATTCTCTCTTACCCCTCTCCTTCATGGCCACTGCCGGCTGTGCAGCACCAATTCTCTATGTAATTCAGAGCCAATTCTCTGTGCAGGTCCTCAAGACTTACCTTGGAAGCCTGTTTGCCTTTTTTTTTTTTAATTGTTAAAGTTAGTTTTATTTATGTATATTGATGTAACAACTGTGCATTTTCATATATACCATTTGATAAGCTTGAACATTCACACGTATCCAGGGAACTGTCATTACAGTTAAAGTAATAGGAGTATCTATCATCTTCATAAGTTTCCTTCTGCCACTGGTCTGTTGTGAGAACTTCTAATGTGAGATCTTCCCTACTAGATTTTTAAAGTACAGAATAAAGTATTATTAACTATACATACTATGTTATATAGGAGATCTGTTTGCCTTTTTGTGGTGCTTTTTTAAGACAGGGCTTTGCTACGTAGCCCAGACCGGCCTCGACTCCACTACCCTGACTGCTCAAATGCCGAGATGGTTATAGATGCACACCATCATACAGGCTTAGCACTTCTTTTCCTTTAGCTAAATAGTCTCTCCCCGAGGAGTCCTCAGCGTGGGGACCATCTGAGTGGCTGCAGTTCCCAAACACTGAATTCTAATTCATTCTCCTTGAAAATCTGAGGAGGACAAACAGATTACTGCTGAAGATCACTGTCTTCTGAGCTGGATATATATAGCACGATCCCCTCATTCTAGCTTTGAAATATTATTGATACCTGCTATGTACTTAGTACAGTAGGTTTTCTCCCTTCTCCAAATTTTTAGATTTATACATATTAAATTTAATGACTTCATATACATTTTGCTGACGCTGGAGTAGTTTCCTAATTCACTTTGAATAGTGATCCTTAAGATGTAAGGCTCATTCTCCATTCACTTCAGAAAATTTTGCTAGCAACACACACCAGACTGGTAAAAACATCATTAACTTCCAAAACTTAAAAAAAAGTGATTTTAACCTCCTCCCACCTTGACACTAGGTTATGTTCTCTTGCCTAAACTTCTTCAGTTGAAAAATAAAGAAACTTCATGATAATAATCTGAAATTTTAAATGATGCAAACATCCATTAAGTTTTGGCTGGTTCAAACCATACACCATAATTTAACATATTAAAAATTATCAGATACAGCTAACAAAGAGAAATAGTATATATAATTTGGATAACTCTAATATTTGTAATGCTATGAATAAAGTACCTCATACAATTTTATGCATACAATTAAAAAATAAATTATACTATTCTGAAAAACATATATATGGAAAACAAGAAATTTATTTTAAAATTAAGAGATTACTTTTGAAAGAATTTTGATGGAAAATGGAGTCATGGAGGGCTTTTTTGAGTAGAGGGGAATAGACATATTTTATTTTTTCAACTATGAGATGGTTACCTGGTTGTTCACTTTAAACCTTCTATGCTAAATTATGTAGTTTTCATTTCTGCACTCTCCAGTTTACCTATTTTATGATCAAGCATGGGTCTTTCATCTTTTCTCACCCCCAACTCTGTCATTCATTGACACTGATAGGAACTGGTAGGAAACCCTGATCAACATTATTTTGCATTGTAAGTAGAGATTTGATTTGGATTTTTTTTTTTTTTGTTAGTTTTCATACCAGGTGCTTTAATCATTTCTTAACTAGCTTGTTCCAATAAGCATTTTAATTTGGTTTGTTATGTTGTACTTCTGTTTGTGCCTACCTGCCATTGCTATTATTCAACATTCTTATTTCTCTACCTCTGGAGAAAACTAGCTATTTGTATATTTTGGTTAATCTCATCTGGGATATAAGATTAGCAAATTTGAACTGAAAAATAATCCATTTATTTAGGTATTTTTTTCAATGTACAGCAGAAAGTAAGACACTTAAATAATTTAATCCCACTTCAAAAATATTTGAAATATACCCTTATCATGGCAGATTTTTCTTTCTAAGGAAATGTTAGAAGACATTCCTAGACACTGCATGATCTGCAGAGCGAGAGGCTTTCGTCTTTCCTGTAGAGATCTGAGCTAAAGTCCCCCATTCAGGTTTTAATCTTATAGCATTTATTCTCTTTCAAGATTTTCCAATTCATTAGATTCTGTTTATCACCTTTTCTACAAAAGCTCATTTGTTCATTGACAAGTTGCATTCTAAGTTAAATCTGAAGTAGGACAGATTAATGAATATTCAAACTGGCCCCAAGGGCTGTTGTTAACATGGTAGTTTCATTGCATCAATTGTATGTAAAATTTATCTTCTCATTAAACGTATCTGCTTTTGCTATGTCAGAGATTATTTATTATTCTATCCTCTATTAACCTTGATTAACAAGAAGTTTTCCTCAAGCAGGGCCTTCTCATCTCTGTTTATCCATTAAATACACTTCTGCTGTGGATTTGACACATTAATGGTTTTATAGCATTGCTATTTATTTCATGCACCATGTATAATTTAATTCAAGGTAAAATGCAACGCAGCTGAGCAATGATCTTATTTTATAGGATAGCTTTATAAAAGAAAATTTTGCATATGCAGGTTACTTTGACATCTACTTTTTACCAAAATAAAACATATATGGTTATCAAGTGAAAGCATATATTATAAATTAATAGTTCTGTAAGGTTTCTATGTTGTTTTTTTGCTATGTCCACTTTTATCTGTTATAAAAACAGAAATCAAATTTATGCTCTTTTGATCAAGACACATGAGAGAAATTAAGGTAAATTTTAATGTTCTTGTGCAATACCTTTTGCTTCCAAGTTCTTTCCATCCTTTACATGGAATATTTAAGAACCTTTCCACTGAGTTTTTCCCTTAACTTGGGTTTCAAAATAATGACTCATTACCTTAGACACAACTCTTGATTGGCCTCTGTATCATCTTCTATTCTAGTTATAAATTACTCTGTGTGTTATCTGAACATCACCATAGTTGCTCAGACAAAATTGTCTTAGATAAAGACCTGCGAACTCATGCCTTTTTACCAGTTTATCAAATATCTCAAATATCTGACAATTTGCCAGTTCTCTTCACCTCTTCTCTCAGTGATAGTATAATTCTCCACAAAGTCTTGCCTTGATCACTCTAGATCATTTCCTAAGTTCTTTCCTATTGAATTTTTTATCATTTTGTAGCTAAATTTAAGAAGGAATGAAAAGATATATATATATATATATATATATATATATATATATATATATATATATATCTTTTATATATGTTCTGCACTAGAGTGTAATCTGAATAAAGTATGAAACTTAAATTCACTAATCAATTGCTATTATCTAAAACTGGCCAACACAGAGAGGTACTCTAATAAATATGCATCCAATAAAAGTTACATAATTTTTTGCAACCTATATTCCAAGTATTAAAAATCCTTCAGTGGGAACCACTTCCCTATATGAAATTTAAACGAGAAATACAATGTCTTCCAGTAATAGAACTCTAAATTTCTCCTTTCTAATACATGAGATGGTGATTACAACTGTAACAGTTTCATCCCAGGAGTATACAAATCTGCAATTCTTTTATGAGTAAAATTTGTTTAAAATTCCAGTCATTATTTTTTGTCAATTGTAGGAATAATAGCTGGTATATATTAAAGTCAGCATTTTCTAGCACTATTTTGAATATGTTATAGGTATATATATTTCAAAATAAACAATTGTGAATACTTTTATGTTCTCATTTAATTCTCATAAATCTCCTGTGAGGATCAATATTATGTTTATTATTTTTGTATGATGAAATATTCATGGAAAAGTTAAATAATTTTTCATGGTACATAATCAAGTTATAAAATATATGCAACGTGACTTCAGAATCCATAAGATTACCCACTATGTTTGCTTCTGTATACAAACTAATCCTACCATAATTGGTTAGACAATTTAGAATGACAATTGTGTTTTCTTTCACTATGTCTTTACTATTAGAGTTTTTATTTACCTCATAACTACAATTGTTTTATTCTTAAGAAACATCAGGTGGATATATTTCCACAATTTAAATTCATTTAGTTCAGTTATCTTTTAATGAAATAATGGGATTCACACACTTAAGAAAAATGTAGCCATAAATCTTTTCGCCAATTAATAATATAATTAATCACTGGATGGTTCAATAATATAATTAAAAGGAAAGAGACATAGAGGAAAGTATCTGACATTCACCCAACAAACATGTCTTTAATCTACCATATCTTAGTCTCTGGAGACTTTTGGTAAATTAAAACAGTTTCTCTGAAGAATAAATTCACTGTCTAGTAAAAATAACATCCATATCAGTAGGTAATTCCAATAGGCTTAGTATAATTAAAAGCTCTCAGATCCTGGAGAATGCTGTATATTATCGTGCTAAAGACAAGCACTGGTGTTATCTAGGGGCCCAGGGCTGTCAAAGGGGGGATGTGTGAACAGCAGCAGGCACTTAAAGTAATCCACTGGGACATGGGAGGAAACATTCAAATCAATATTGATATTTGATTTGGTAGGATCATTTCAACCTTGATGTTTATTCTGTCATACACAGGCATAAATCACTTAAGCTATACATTGTGAAGAATATGTTAGATTTTTGTCACTGAGAGCACATCACGGGCCCTGCACACAGCTCATGCTGCCTGCGTGGTCTAGGTCAGTCATGGTTGGCTTCTGCTTGCAATCAAGAGAAAAGAAGACCTAAGGCTACAAGTGGCCCGCTGCAGCGTGTTGTCGGCAGTGACTGTTCTTCTTCAGTAGCTAGCATATATTTTATGCCAAGAGACATGATGTATAGGACAGTGATGTGGCGCACGGCTACTGCAGATGGAAAAGAGGTGATCCTGGGCATGGAGGGCCTCAGCTTCCTCACAGCACTGTGGGGAGCGGCAGTGGAGGATCTCAAATTTGAGCTGAGCTGGGAAAATTAGCATCTTAGCAAAACCTCATCTTATCATAGAAAATAAAGGATTTCTGGGGATATAGTTCAGCATGAAGGGCCTGAGTTCAATCCCCAGTGACAGACACTCACAGAAAGAGATGCCAAGGATTTTTATGTTCTGTATTTTAGGGAAGGGTCTACAGGGTATTCAGGGATTCATTACTAGATCAGACTCATAGTGATTCTCCTATTTACAACCCTCAAAGTGTTGGGATTACAGGTGCATGCCTCCACACCCAATCTCAGTAACTGTCTCAGGACAGCCTGTGGGTGGGGCTGGCATGGCAGGCTCGGGATTGAACCCCTGGCCCCTGTGCCTGCTTGCAGGTGCTTTAATCTGCTGAGCTATTTGGCCGGCCCTGATGCCAAGGATATTATATTATAATTTCTAATATTAGAAAAATATTAGAAATGTCACTTATTTTAGTTTATCATTATATATATATATATCTTTTATGATGTATATATGAGTATATAGGTAACAAGACTTCTTAAAAACTTTAGTGATATGGATATATATTTGAAACAATTGAATGCTGTGTTTGGCTAAGCAGAAATGCAAAACATTTAAGCAGTGGAACTCTAGAAAAATATGAAAATGGTGAATCAAGTACCCTAGAGTGAAGTTGGCAGCATGGCACCGGAGGAAGGTCTGGCAGTGTTTTGGAAGAGAGATGATTAGGGCCTTCAGCAATAAGGTGGTAGCAAAAGGCTGTGACAACTATGCAGCATGTAAGTTAGAAGGATTTTGTGCCTGGTTATGATACAGTGATGAAGAGGAAGGGCTCAAAAACTATTCCCAGATTTTAGAAATGGGAAGCCCAGAGGAAATTGGCTTTATATTTACTGTGTGCAATGGGCTTTCTCCATGGTATGTAAAAGAGTGGGAGTCCCTAAACCCTGCTCAAGTTAAGGGCCTTTTGGATAAGTACTGAGGTGGGCTCAGTGTGGAGGGTGGCAGAGTTGGACTAGAGTGTCCTCCATGGTGATGGCCCTTCTTGTCCTTCGTGTTCCCTCCAGGGCCTGGTGGTCTCTGGGGATCTTACTCCTTGGAGGTCATGTGGCCAATAAAATCCAATGCCCTGCTTCTCTAGCAAAACTCATTGTCTTACCAGGAAAAGACACTAATAAAGGAGTTGTTGGGGTCAACGGAAACCCAGCATCAAAGCTGAAAGAGTGTCACTATTTAAGTCAGCAAAATTATGACTCTCAGGATAGCTTTGTGGGGGGGGGGCGGCTCTAGTGCCTGCCTTGCTACTTACAGATGTTGCCATGGAGTGGCAGCTTTCTCCACATGGCAAGGTTGGATCTCTAAGCAGCAAGTTAGGCATGGAATTATAGATGGGAAGGACACACCAGTGCTTTCCCATTGAGCTCAAGAATAACTTTAGTTCCATTTGTGCCACTGCCAGTGGATTCTGTGGGGGTGCACTGGGCAGTTACACACTGTAGCTCACCTCTTCTGGGTGCACACACAGCTTTCTGGCTGACTGTGATGGGCTGGGCTGTGGCAAGACTCCCTGCATAGAGCCAGAGGTGTGTGGATGGCCTTGGAAAGGGAGTGTAAGCAGTCCGTGGCTCAGGAAGCACTGTTGATGGTGTGGAAGAAACCGTGCTGCTCATGGTTCATGCCGTTCAGAAACATGAGACATCAGCAGAAGGTACAGGTGACGATCCGTTGTTCCCTTTGTCCAAGTGCACACTGACCTTCTCCACAAGAGTGGGGACCTCACAGGGCTCCACAACACCCTTGGCACGAGCATCACCCACTTATATTGGGCATACCTCCCTCCTGTAAGATAGTTCGGAGCTTTCCACTTACTGTGAAGCTGCCTGTTCTTAGTCTAGACTATGCCTTTCAGCTTGCTTTAGTGGAAATCCTCAGGACCATGTAGGAGATGTGATGGAGGCCCGTGAAAATGTCAATGGCAACATGTCCCATTGCCCTAGCATTGAAAGCCATCCTGGTGACCACTATAGCCAAATCTATTTAGTCCAAGCTCCAACGTCAGGACTCAGGGACACAGCTGGCACTGCGTAATAAGACATGGATGCTTGCCAAACAGAAAGGGATGGCGAGCTAAGAAGAAACACTTGAGATAAGGTATATTATTTTAATCATAATGATTTGACATGGTTTTGTTATGTTCACTTTAAGACATATGCTGTATGAAGTTTAGACCTACACACCTATCTTACAAATACATATTTAGCAGAATGTATGTATGTATGTATTTACTTATTTTGGTACCAGGAATTGAACTCAGGACCTTGCACTTGCCTGGCAGGCATGTAGAGGAATTTATTATAGGTAGACTTTAGGTTAAAACTACCCATGGAAATGACTCATAGAAATAAATAATATGATTTAGATATATTTTATAGGCCCACAGACATTTAAAGATCAGGGAAGGGAAGAAACTCCTTTGGAAAAAGTGGCATAACAAAGGAATTAAATGATATGAAGAGAATAGATGGCATCAAAAAACTACCTAGGAAGCAGGAAGTCTTACTCAAGTTTCTCTTTTTTAATATCATGTTGGCCAAAGTATTTGTAATAAAATTGAATTTATAGTGCTAGAGCTCTCTGGCATCATGAGACATTCAATCCACAAATCCATGTTGTCCATTTTTATATACAGAGAAAATCACAGGTTGCTTTCAATGAAGGGGTTTGTGGCTCATGAGGAAATAGTTAAGGTTGAGGTATCATATTAACACCCTTTGTGAAGCACTGCAAGATAGCTCACTGAGGCTCAGTAGTGTTCAGAACTTGCTCGTGTAAAATAGGTTTTCAAAAACTCCCCCATCCTCCATTCTCATCTGGAATTGATGTCTAAATATGTGTTACAATTTTAGACTGAAAAACTGTATTTTCTGAACATTTTTTTCTGTATATTAGATTACCTGAAACCACTGGAACTGCAGCTCAGCTCTCCTACTCTGTAAAGAAAAATCATGATAAAGTCATCTCTCAGTGTCAAACTCATCAGGCAATTAAGTGATGTTATATCAAAACCCCTAGTTTTATGTTTTACAATTTTTTTGTTTTGTTTTGTTTTTGTGTTTTGGGAAGGGTCTACAGGGTGTTCAGGGTCTCATTACTAGATCAGACTTATAGTGATTCTCCTGTTTACAGCTTCCCAAGAGCTGGGATTACAGGTGTCGCCACCATTCCCAGTCACAAGTGCTGTGTCAGCATGCGCCAGGGGCAGGGCTGGCACGGCAGGTCAAGGATCAAACCCCCAGCCCCTACACCTGCATGGAGACACTTTAATCTCCTGAACTAATTGGCTGGCTCTTCTTTTTGACAAATTAAATAGATTAATATGCTCTTCTACTTGAACCAGTCGGTGTTCTGAATTTTAAATTGAAGATGGTCCATAGCGTTGTTACACAGGGTGTTTCCATGGTGACCTATCCTAGTGGGTCTTGCCCGGGACTTTCACGTTCCAGGGCAATGACTTCTGGAACACGCTGAGGTATTTTCTTTTCCACCAAAAAGCTGGAGATTTTACAAGAGCCGAAAAATAGGAAACTTTCACACTACAGATACAAATACATCAAAGTTTTTTGGAACGCATACATATGGGGAAGTTAGAGATACGTAAACTGTCTTAAATTTACATGCCTATGCGGCATCTGCTCAGGCGTCCTTCTCTGCCCATGCGCTGCTCCAGGAAACTCAGTTCTAGTCATTTAGGAGAAATAGCAGTAGTCATTAGGCTCTGTCTGTGCCTTTACTCTCTGCCTGGTCTCGCTGCTCTCCTTTCTCTAGGTCACCTTAAATTCAAGAAGGATGGGATGAAGTGGAAATACTACATGGGCTACTGCTGAGGACTGAATCGTGTCCTCCCTGGAATCACCTATTAAAGCCCTAAATCCCTGTGTAACTGTATGTAGAGATTCTGCCTGTGAATAGCTGATAAGCCTTAAGGATCACAAAGAGGGTGCTTAATCCTACAAGGCAGACACCCTTATAAGTAGAGGCAGAAGTATCAGAACCATCTTTATTTATCATGTAAAAATGTAGAAGGAAGGCAGCCATTTCTAAAGCAGCAAGAAAATCCTCACCAGAAATGACCATACTGGCTCCCTGATCTTAGGGTTCTATCCCCCAGTATGGTGAAGGAGAAATTTCTCTTAAGACCAGTAAATCTGTGATATGGAGATAGCTCCAGCCGACTGATACCGTTGAGTTTTGAACAGATTGGTTACATGCACGTGATCTGGGCTGCGTTGTTAGGCATGAGAGAGCCAGCACACCTTTTGGGGCATTCCTTATGAGGCGTATGATTTTAATATTTTGTTTATAGCCATTTGGGCAAGGTGCCTTCCTACAGAGTTTGCTCCCCTCCCCAGGGTAGGCTCCATCTAATGACCAACTTCCTTGGCAGGAACCAGCTCCTCTCCTCCCAAAACAGGACCCAAAACAGTGCTGAGCACTCACTTCAGCTTCAGGGCTTTTGTGTGCCAGCTGAGACCTCCGCAGAGAGCTTGATGCATCTTGGCTTCATCCTCTGCTTCCTCAGTCTCTTCTGGCTGACAGGCAGCCCCAGAGTGTCCCCAGAAGCCTCCGTGTTGAGCTCACCTCCACCCTGAGTTGCTTTGCAAGGTCGACAACACTCAAAGCCTTATAGTGATTCTCCTGTTCACACCCAACCTGCCATTCCAGACTATATTTCTTTGTATGCAGAAGTGAGGATCGAACTGAGAAAACAAAATGTACTGCAAGGCTTTTCCTTGTATTTGTATTTGTGGATCATTTTTTCTGTATTGCATGATAATGCTCTGGAGGACAAATACACATTGCTCTTCTAACAAGCATATCTAACAACAGCATTTAGGGCTTTCTCTAACAATACTATCTCTAGGAAATGGTTTCAGAGCAAACTACATATTCTATCATTTTTCCAAATGCTTGATTAACTGGAATTTAGAAAATAATTTTTAAAAAATTGTACAGTTAATCAAAGACTTTAAGGTACACAATTTGAATTCCCTGAGTGACATATGATCAGGATATAATTCATATTTATTTTCATTGCAGTTTTATTTTTAAATTAATGGTGTTTATTAGTACATTTGTAGTATACATAGTGATCGCATAAATCACAGGGAATTTGTTCATTACTGCTTTAAATATGTAAGTATATAAATTATGCAGTCTCTCCTTTACAGAGATTTTCTTATTTTTATTTATTTATTTATTTTTCTTATTTTTAATAATTAAATTTATTTTTAATGATTACATAAAAACATAAAGCTGAGACAAAACGGCAAGCCCTCACCATTTAAATTAGAGGAATTTACATGGGATCATAATTTTTGGAAGTTTCTATATAAAGATGAGTAGGTCTGAGTGAGGAAGTGAATGGTAGAAAGGTCAGTATCTCCAGAAAGCTTAAGTCATGGAAGAGAGGAGACAGAGAGAGAAAGGAGCAGCTGGAAAGGGGGAGAAGGAAGGAGCCACCAGGGGAGCACCTCCAGGTCACACACCTATGCCCAGCTTCTAGCTAGGCCCAGAGCCCAACATGGGGCCCTCCTGCCTGATCCAGCCACCCTCCAGGAGACTTCCCGCTGAGCATGGTCAGATGTGTGGAGACATTCCAGATGCAAACTGTAGTTTGAGGAGAAGAATTGCAAACTGGAAGAATTTCTATACCAAAATTGCAAAGGATGGACGCTTGTAAATGTTAAAGAAAGTGTCAAGGCTCAGTGGAGTGGACAGAGACTGAATGCGTGGAGAGAGGCCAAAAACCCCAGGTGGAACTGATGAGTTCAGCATTTGAAATTTCTTGGGCTTTTCTCTACATTAATGGTCACCAGTGGAAGATTTTGAACACATTCTTAAAGAATGGTGTAGTTTTACTTGTCTTTTAAAATGATCAGTTTTGGATTCTTTGAAACTGATCAACTAAGCAAGCCTAAGGATATAGCTCAGTGGTACACTGTTTGTCTAGCATGCATGGGTCTCTGAATTCAAGGCTCAATCTTAAACATGGAAGGAAGGAAGGAAGGAAGGAAGGAAGGAAGGAAGGAAGGAAGGAAGGA
>PVKA01005647.1:0-68446 GCA_004027165.1 Ctenomys sociabilis | reverse complement strand
TGAATTACAGAGTGAGATACTATTAAACAAAACAAAATCAGAAAGAGAGAATAAAAATAGCTCAATGGTGGATGTGGTGGAGGTGACAAGGTAGAAGTTGAGAGAGGCCTACTTGAGAGACAAAATGATGACAAATCTTGGCAGGAGGTGGCACCGCCATGGACAGTCATGATGTGTGTCCAGCACTGGGATATATTAAAGAGTCAGTACCAACAGGAATGTGGTTGATCTGGATATGGGATATGAGAAAAAAAATACGTAAAAATGAAGTAAGTAAAAAAAAAATCAATATTTTATTTGAGCAGCAGAAATAATGAAGTTGAAACCAAATAAACATGGGCAGTACCATGGTGGAGAAGGTCGTGTAACCATGTCTTTGTCTTTGGCATTAATGTTATTTAATGGCTTGAGCAAGAAGTGACAAGAATTGAGAGTGGGCTTGGGAGACGGGAGCTCTAACACTAACAAGTAGTAGAAAAGGAGAGAGAAGTAAGTGCATTAAACAGAAGAAATGAGAAAGGTGGCAGGAAAAACAAGCGACTGTGTTTTCACAGAAGCCAAATGAAGTCTTGGAGGAAAGCGTGCTCCGCATGAGGAATCTTTCCAGTAAGTGACACAAGAAAATGCCTGAAATGTTCTATTTAATTTAGCTACCAGAAAGTAACTGGCGACCTGCTTGGAGCAGTGCAGTGAATGCAGAGGGGGCAGCGCCAAGTCGGAAGGCGTGTGGGAGACGAGAGAACTGGAGACCGCGAGTCTAGTCAGTCTGTCTCAGCGTTTTTTTTTTTTTGTTTTTTGTTTTTTTTTTTTTTTTCAAAGAAAGGGGAGTAAAGACTGGAGAAAGTGGGACAAAGGCAGTGGAATGGGACAGAAAATGGGACAAAGGGGATGGGACTTGCCAGCAGGTAGAAAATATGATGGAAGAGTGAACCATTTCAGCATACAGTGTAGCTATTGAAAATTATAAAATAATTACAAAAACTACAGTAATCATTTAAAGGTCTTTGTATTGTCCAAGTGACATAAACATGTGAAGAGGTCAGGTGAAAGGCATGTACCAGATGCTATAAGGTCATCAGTAGTCAGCAGCTGGATCTGCCTGCTCGGATGGCTGTCAGGGACAACATGTCACAGACGAGGTGGTGTCCACAGCAGAAATACGTGTTCTCACTGTTTCAAATACAAAACATCCCAAATCAAGATACAGCCATATCTGGCTTCTTGTGAGGCCTCCCTCCTTGTCTTTCTGTGTCTGCTCCCCTCTTAATGAGGACACCAGGCGTATTGCACCAGGGCCAGCCTGGTGATCTGAGGTTAACTTCATACCTCGCCAAAGGCTCTGCTCTTCAAATTCAGCCACATTTTGAAGTCCTTGGGGTCTGGATCTCAGCACATGCATTTGCTGTGGGAGGCCAGTTCAGCCTGTGCACTGTGCTTTCAGATCTGTGCCAAGGACACTAACTTCCTTTGGACCAGAGCAGAGAGAATACCACGTATGAAGGTGTTGTCTTAAATAGTACAGATGCTGGCAGTAAACAATTAACATGAGCTGTTTGGTTCCACAATGCAACACAACGGCAAAAGTGGCAGAACACTAGGTGAGTTCCCATGGGACCACAGTCCTCCTGGGCTTTGGAAGGCTGTGAGCATTAATCGATGTTAGGACAGGAGTGATGGGTGGAGAAATGCATTCCACAGTATTTCCCAGCCCCACAGATTCCCCACTATGGGACAATGAGGCAGAAGGCCATCTGGTACTCAATGCCAAAGTGAACTCTCACAAAACACTGAGTAAATAGTAAGAAATTCTAGCCTAGAGGTGACTCCTAGGAAGCAAGCCTTAAAAATAGTCATGCTGAGCTTCAGAGATAGCTCAGTGGTCTAAGCACCTGCATAGATAAGTGCAAAGACCCAGGTTCAATGCCCCATACCACATGCTGTGCCACTCTACCGTAGGCAGGCAGAGCTGGCCACCAGAACCAGGTATGGTGCACACACCTGTAATCTCAGTGCTGGAGAAGCCTGAAACAGAATTCCTGAGTCCAAGCTGCATAGTGAGACCCAGTAACAAATGCATTAAAAAATAACAAGAAAGAAAGAAAAGAATAAAAGAAAAAGCAAAGAGAAAGTCTTTCTAAGCCTGGCACAGTGCACCATGTCTGGAATTCTAGCATCCTGGGAGGCTGAGGCAAACCTAGAATGGGTTACTCTGACTTAGAGAGAATCTCTCAAAGTTATAGCTAGATAGAGGCAGATAGATGATAGTGAGCTGGATAGCTAGATCAGATAGATAGATGATAGATAGATAGATAGATAGATAGATAGATAGATAGATAGATAGATAGATAGACAGACAGAGGAATCAATGAATGAAGCTATAGCTCAGTGTGGAGTTCAACCCTCATCATGGCAAAGCAAACAAGCAAACAAACAAATAAAATTCACATTTGTCCTGGAAAGTCTAGAAAGCCCCCTGCTATCCCCATTCAAAAGTGATTATTGGGATGTAAGCTGCCAAGCATCAAAGAAGTTTGTTAAGATGATAGAGCCCAGCCGGGTGTGGTGGTGCAGGCCTGTAATCCCAGCACTCAGGAGGCTGAGGCAGGAGTATTGTTGTGAGTGAGAGACCAGCCTGAGCTACAAAGTGAGCTTAAGGCCAGCCTGAACTGCATAGTGAGACCCTGTCTAAAAAAAAAAAAAAAAAAAAAAAAAAAAAAAAAAAGATGATAGAGTCCAGTGAGAGCAATTATTAAGGCCTCATTTACTCAGAAATACTATAAGCACGATGCCAGAGAGAAGGTGTCCGCCTCCCCAATGTTCTCCAAATTCATATGGAGCAGAACTGGACCAGGATTACATGGACAATCATAGATGGGCATGCATTCAGGTTGCAGCTGAGAACCTCATGCAGAAAAACGTCCTGCCCTGTTTTCAATGGGAAGACAGAAGGGGAAAGCCAAGAATGGAAGAGTCCTAACAGAGAGAGGGGGAAATGTCTTCCATTTTCCTCCTCTTCCTGATAATGGGGAGTCTACAGAGGCTCCTGGGTGCAGAAACCCATCAAAGAAGCCTTTTCATGAGACAGCTGAGTGCAGAATGAGTGTGGGAATATGACCATGGCTGGCCAGGGCTAGTGTCCTTGGCCTCAGCTCTCTCAAAGAGCACAGGGCATGGTCTGTGCCTAAGTGTGGCTGGGAGGCCCTGAGTGGCCTGAGAGGTGATGACTTTACAGTCTGCATCACTGGACATTAAGGATTGCACATAGTTTCTGGTGAGAAGCTATAATCAAATAGGCAATTTTCAAGGTAATGTTACCCATTTCCTGGTGCCTGACTGAATATTGGGCAAAACATGTAAATGCTGGGAACTGCAGAAGCAGCC
The DNA here is from genome assembly GCA_004027165.1 of Ctenomys sociabilis. Classification (NCBI taxonomy): domain Eukaryota; kingdom Metazoa; phylum Chordata; class Mammalia; order Rodentia; family Ctenomyidae; genus Ctenomys; species Ctenomys sociabilis. Next base: position 65,065 of record PVKA01005647.1, on the reverse strand, counting down.
TCCAAAATATGCATCAGACGATGAATTAGGAACATCTAACTTGCCCAAGGGACTCCTGCACAACTTGTTCCTGCTAAGAGGCCTATGATAATTCAGGAGTGACCCATGAGTAGTCAAGCAGTAAGATAGAAGTGAGTGGCAAACAATCTGAGAGGCCCAATGTATGGAAAATAAACCTCAAAGAGTCAGTGCAGCTAAGTCATTAACTGAACAAATACATGGCTGAGAGAAAACAGGAAAAAAAAACCCTGCAGTGAAAGAAGAGCAACCCGATTTGCCACGATGCATTATTTAAAATGTTCACTTTTGCAAAATGAAATGAAAAAAATGAATCATAAAAGTATTATCCAAGTGTGATGCACAAGAAGAGGAAGAGGAGGAGGCAGGGGAGGAAGGCGGTAGAAACTGCCATTGAAGGTACCAATTGGATTTAATAATGACTTCAAGCCAGCAATTTGAGTATGTTCAGAATATGCTAAAGTAGTTAAAAGAACCACACCAAAGGTTATATGGCATGCTAACAATGCCTCCTGAAATAGAATATATCAGTAAATAAATGAAAATAATTCAAAATATTGAGATGGGAATTGTGGAGTTAGAAATTTTAATAAACTAACACAAAGAAATAAGGAAAACTCTAACATAAAATTTGGACAGAAGAAAGAATCAGTGAAAATAAATTCATTATCATGTTATTGGAAGGATAGACAGAAATAAGTATAAAGAAAAATCAAGCATTCTAAAGAAACACGAGAACATAGAGTATCCCAACACACACATAGTGCAAATAGAAGGAGAAAATTGAGAGAAATAAACAAACAAAAAAATGGTTCAAAACAAAGATGCGTGCAGAAAAATTGTCTGAAGATGCTTAAGAGTTTTATTTCAAGTGGGTGAGTGGGGCTTGCCAGGCCACATGCACCTAAGGGATCAGGTAAGGAAAGGGATTGAGTGAAAAGTTGCAGATACACCCAGCAAGGAGGAAAACTGGGAAAGGAAAGAGGGCACACAAGAGTGACAAGATAAGCCAGGGAACTTACGCTTGGCTTTAGACTACAATGGGGACAAGGAAGACAGAATGATTGCAATATGCATGACTTGCAAATACCACAGTTCTGAGGCATCAGAGAAAGGTCTTGCTACGTGACACTTCTGCATATATTACAGTTGGGGGCAGGGTTAGGTCTAGGGCATCTTGGAAGAGTGACTAAGGGAGATATTCTTGGAACGGCAGCATCTAGGGAGCTAGGAGTAGAGTGCACTGGAAAACTCAAATATATGCAAGTCGCACTTGCCACAAGTTACATCAGTTGTTTTAATGGCAGAGTAAGAGCGAATCTGGGGCCTGACTATTGGGAAACACGCAGGAATGATCCGTGATAGCAGCTTGCTACTCCGTGTGAGCAGCTATCAGCAATAGTGGGCTTCTTTTCTGGAAAGTAATTGTTGGGTCCTATAAAGTCCATGTGCATTTAAATCAGAATATTTAATATTCCCTGTTTCTGCAGACTGTTTAGTTAAAAATGTCCCTTCCCCAATTGCAGGAGTTAATCTCAGTACATGTCATCATGTGGCCTTTCTTACTTGACCTGGAGAGCTGACATTTACGTTTAGTTTAACCTTTGGCCTCATAATTTCCGAATGATGCTGAGCTACTTTTCTACTTCTACTCAGTATGATGCTTTTTATTTATGCCATTTAAATCTCTTTTATGATCTATTTTTGTAGTTTCATTTCCATATTCAATTATCTTACCAATTTCATGAGAATAAAGGAAGTAAACTTCATTCTGCCTCACAATACATTATCTACTAAACTGTAAAGCTATGTGAGGGATTAATTAATGTGGTTGAAGAACAAGACACACTGTGAGGCTTGGGGACCAGTTGCCAGGGTGCGAGTAGTGACCTACTGAATGAGAAGCTGCTGCGGTGTGAGATATTGCAAATGTAGTCAGAATGATGTTTAATCTGGATTCAGGAGAGGTGCCTTGGCCAACGCAAGAGGGAGACTTTTCCTTGATCTGATGAATTAGTTCTCAGTGAAGGTCTTCAAGGCCATAGGACTAGTAAAACTGAAGCTGTATCTGAAACCTGAGTAACAGAATAATCTGGGCATTGTGGATTTTACTGTCCTGTCTCTGTGCATTAAAGGTGTTTGTGTGGATGTTAATGTTGAATTATAATCTACCAGGGATATATTTTTAATTTTATGTAATTTGAAATGTAATGATACAGTAAAACCTTTACTTATTAGTGTAGCTCATGTCAGAACCATGCTTACATTTCAAAGCCTTTTGGGCTGGGCAGATAGGTCAATAGAATAAGCACTTGCCTGGCAAGCTCAAGATCCTGAATTCAATCCCCAGTAATGAAGAAAAAAAATCAAAGCCTTTTATGTCAGAGGAAATATCCCTATAGGAAGTAATGGAAAATCAGATGGTTCATTGCAGAACCCCAAAACATTCACATAAAAATGATATAATACCATAATATTATATAAACTAATAAAGGAAAACAAATTAATCTGCACTTTGAAAATCTTCCCAGCTGGTGTGAGGGAGATAACAGAAAAAAAAAAAGGGTAAAGACAACTTTCACTAGCACTAACAGAACCACTGCTATCCATGGATTCAATAGAATCTTTTTCTTATCATGCACCATTAACAAGGAACCTATCCAATGACACTTGTTTTTGACACTTTTTATAGATTTAGCAGAAATGCTACAGTTTTGGCGCACTGCTAACAGTTTTATTTGAGAGATGCCCTTTCTACAAAATTTTGTATTGTTCCACACATTTTCCACGTCTTTGTAATCTCATTTGAAGTGAGGTATTCCTCCACCCCATCTCCTGCCCCTCTGCAGATAGGATCCCCACTCCTTAACCTCTGGCTTTTGTCAAATTATCAACACCAATCAATCCTATAGCAGGCTGAGAGAGAGAGAGAGAGAGAGAGGCAGACAGACAAACAGACAGACAGAGACAGAGACAGAGATACAGGAACAGAGAGAGACAGACAAAGACAGAGAGACAGAGACAGAGAGAGAGACAGTCAGACAGACAGACAGACAGACAAAGACAGAGAACCACTGGCTCGGTTGTGATCACATGACACTGGCATTATGTGCTACTCATATTGCAAGACAATGCTCGCTTATCAAATCAAATTTTGTTGGAAATGTTTCCCTGTCTTGCAAAATATTCACTGAATAAGTCATTCCCAATCTAAGGTTTTACTTTACCATTAAGTTGATTAACACAATTGGATTATATCAAACAGTTCATTTACATAATCCACCAAATACTTGATATATTGATTTCTACTTTCTTCCTATAGAAGTTTTCTTAATCTGCAAATACTTTTACTGCCTAATCCCATTTGTTTTGGGGAATCTGTAGATACGTACAATATGATTCCCTTTCCTCCACACTGCTTCCTCTCTCCCTGCTCCAGGTCTATTTACCAGTCTCCAAAAGTTTGCTTCCTTTTTTTTTTCATCATTTCTATTTGTTTTATTCTTTAAATTATTTATATTTTACATTTTGTATAGCATATGGCATTAATGTAATGACTTAAACTCTTTGGAAAAGATACCCAGCAAAGGTATGGCTGGGTCAAGTGGAATATTTATTTTTAAATTTGAGGACTCTCCACACTGATTTCCATGCTAACTGCACTGGATTATATCACCAACAGTGATATAGAAGAGTCTCTGATTCCTCACACCTTCCCCATCATTTGTTGTTCTTGGACAACCTGAAGATTCTTATTCTAACCAGAGTATGATGAAAACTCAATCCTGTTTTGCATTTTCCTAGACAAAGATATTGAGCTTGTTCCCTGTACTTACTGGCCATTTACACTTCCTTTTTCAAAATGTGTCTATTCATCTCAATCACCCATTCAGATTGGGTGTTTGCATTTGTTTTATGGAGTGAAAGTTTTAAGTGCTTTATTCTATGTGTTAGTTCTCTATCAAAGAAGCATCTTTTTCCCATGATGTAGATTGTTTCTCACTCTCCTGATTGTTTTTGTTGTTGTGAAGAGCTTTTTAATGTGGTACAATCACATTTGTTGTTTCTTGGAAATATTTCCTTGGCCAGCAGAACTCTCTTGAAACACAGGGCCATGCCTATGCCTTGAGTGTTTTAGCTGAGTATTTTATCTTTCAGAAGATTCAAAGTCTCTTTTTTTAAAAATAACCTTCAACAAAATCCAATATCCAGCCATGATGGATGAAAATTTTTATAGAATAGCTTATCTTAAAGTGATAAAAACAATTTATTTTAAACCCATCATGCCAGATGGAAGAAATCCATACAAAACAGGTACAAGACACTGCCCAATTCTGTTCCTCCTATGTGTAGAGTGCTCAATATTTTAGACAGAGTGACCAGCAGGAAAAAAAGACAGAAAGGGGTACAAATAGGAAAGAAAGAGCTCAGGTTATCTTATCTGCAGATAATATGATCCTTAACATACAATACTTGAAACACTTTACCACAAGACTGTCAGAGCTAATAAAGACAGTCAGCAACTTGTCAGGATACAAGATCAACGCACCAAAATCAGAACTGTTTCTGCACATCAGTAATGAACCTGTACACTGCTAAGGTCATCAGCAAAATAACCACATTTACAGTAGCTCCAAAAAGCTAAACTCCTCAGAATTAATGTCATAATGAAAGGCTCCTATAATAAAAATTATGGTGCTCAAAAGAGACAGAAAAAAAAGAAGAGTACTGAGCAGACAATGAAGAGGTGTTCCCTCTTTTGGTGAGGTGGAATCAATATTCTTAGAATGGCCAAATTACCAAAAACAATATGTTGATTTAAAGGAATTCCAATCAAGATAGCAGAAACATTCTTCATGCAGCTAGAGAAAATATCCTAAAACTTCTATAGAACCGAAAGAGACCCAGAATAGCCAAAGCAATTCTGAGCAAAAAAGCAAAGCAGGAAGCTTTGTGATCTTATATTCGAAGTTACATAAAAAATTTACAGTAATAAACACAGGACAGCCCAGGCCCCAAAATAGAAACTTAAACAAGGGAATGGAACTGGAGCTGCACAAGCATCCACATGTACATTTAGCCATCTGATCTTTGACAAAAAGCCTCCATACAAAGGCTGGAGAAACAACTGCCTCTTGAATAAGTGGCACTGGAAAAACTGCTTGTGCATCTGAAGGTTGAATCTACATCCTTATCTCTCATCCTGTGCTGAAATCAAATAAAAATGGATGAAAATACCTAAAAAAATTGTGGTAGAAATTCTTTGAAGGTACCTGGTTAAGCTTGCCTAGCTTGCAAAGTTCATTTGAGAGTAATTTTTGTCATGATCACTAGCACTTTATTTGTTTAATAAGTCACTTATTTTCTGCTTTGTTTTATAAGTCACTTATTTTCTGAACTTATACAGGGATGTATGGAGTCAAAAATCTGCTGAACTAGAAAATACAGCATGGACTCAAACAAAATGTCTACTTTATTTTTTTCCTTCTACACAACTGGTATTTGAAAATCATGAATAGATGGGCTGATAACTTAGTACTTTTTCTGCAAGGCATGACCTGCTCTTTAGTTCATTGTGTGGAAAAGGTGGAAATCGAGAGAATGCGCATGGCTTCTGAACAGGCAGTTTCAGAGCAGAGAATCCAGTGAGGTGCACAGAAGACGGAGGAGCAGCACCTCAGCTTGCCAGGCCAGGGCACTGGCCACCCTACCGGGTACCGTAAGCCGACGAACAACAGTCCTGTCATCTCACCAATGAGAAAGCACTTAGCAAAAAATAAAATAGCTACAGAGTAAACAGAAGGGAGTAACTTCTTTCCTGAAATTTTTGTAAGACATTTTCTGGGTTCACCACCTGATTCAAGAGAGAGGAGGATTTATCCTAGTGTCACCACCAAAATAATTAATATCCCTTCAAAGATTGAAAAAAATATCTGAACTGTACAGAGCACCCTTGTGGCACTTAAATCCAAATGATTTCAATTGTGAAATTCTGCTTGAGATTTACAATTACCACTAGAGATGTACTGTTGGAAAGAGTAGAGCTCAGGAATGCATATGGGTCAGCAAGGATGTGCGAACGCTGTGGAACTTGTCTAATTCAAGCTGGCTTTATGGCAGGCAGTTGGTGTTGTTTTAGTCTTGGAAGAAATATCAATCCAGGAGCCCTAATGCATATATGAGGAATAAGAAAATGTATGATTTGCCTCATCCCAAAAGCTATGAACATTCAATTTAAAATTTTGTCATCTCAAGAAGTAGAAAATTCCTAATAACCTATTTATCAGCATCATAGATGACTGATCTTATTAAAATCTTGTCTTAAAATATAGTCTTTATAGCTTTTGACTCCTTTCCAAATTTTCACCAGTCTTTTTTTTTTTTTTTTTTTTTTTTTTGTGGAGCCAGGGATTGAACTCAGGCCCTTGCACTTGCCAGGGAAGTGCTTATTCTACTGAGCTATCTCCCTGGCCCATTCACTGGACTTCTACAAATTCAAGAAAGTCATTTTTCTTGAGGATGAGTAACCCCGTTATTTTCAGATTCTCAAAGTGAACCTTACCACTAGGCATTCCTTACAGAGAATGCATTTTTTCCCTCATGTTTTCTTTTGAAAACTAAGAAGGATGTAAGGAGTTTCAATTGGTTACTCTATCATGTATTATAATTCTAGGCAATAGGATAAAACAGAATATTCAACTGAAGGAAAATAAACGTTCTCATTTCTGGTCAGGTTGTCTTCAAGCAAATACTGATTTCCATGTAGAAAATTTATTTTTGTTTTCTTTCACTCACTCCACCTGAAAACATTTGTCTTTTTGCCTTATAAAGAGTCCTTCTGATTTATTCTACTAATTAGTTGCACGGCTCTGAATCTTATTAGAAAATCCTACAAATGTAATGATATTCTGCTTTTCAAGCATCTGTAAATAAACCATAGAGATAATGGAGACAGATTTTTTTCATTATTGGAAAAGAAGAAGAAAAAAGGCACTTCCATCTACATCTATGCTGCCGATAGCAGCATGCAGCCCGGCATCTTGATAGTAAGTCTGTGATTTCTTGGTATCAATTTTCTTAAATGTTCATATGATGCCCACTTAATGCTCTGAAACTGATGTTTTTTAGAAAACATCGGGATAGCCAAAAGCACTTATGACGGCAGTTCTTACTTCATTAAATTCAGGGATTAAATGATTTCACAAAATGTATTTTATTTTTCTTAAAAGAAATTCAATTTTGCTTTTTTTTTTTTTTTTTACTTTTTATGTATTTAGTACAGGGTCTTACAGGGTCTCACTATGTAGATCAAACTCGTAGTGATCCTTCTGTTTTCAGCCTCCCAAGCTCTGGGATTACAGACGCGCTACCATGTCCAGTCTCAGTAGCCCTCGCAGTGTGCCCCGAGGGTGGGGTGGGCACAACACACTGGGGATTGAACCCCTGTCCCTGTGCCTGCCTAAGCAGGAGCTTCAATCCACTGAGCAATCTGGCTGCTCCAGGAAATTAAATTTCTTTCAACAAGAATACATGATAGTGCAACAAACGAATGCAGCGTTTCCATCTACCTCTTCTTTTTCCATGGGAGGACCCTGGTTCCAAATGAGCCCAGGATGAAGAAAGTGGAAAACCAACTTACAGCACAACTACACTGCTTCAGCAACGTTGGGTGATTCTTAATCATTTTCTTTCATTGTAGTAAAATGAACACAAGAGCCCCCATAATTTGACTAGCTCACACTTGAATTCTGAGTAGATAGTGAAACTAGTCCACAGCCGGGAAATAGCTACTGATAATCAAAGAGCACTGGGAGTACTAACGTGCTTATTCTTTCATATATTTTCTCGTTTGTTTTGACCTTTTACCCATTCATTTTTTCCCTGTTTGCCACCACAATCCAGCAAGTCTCTTATCTTCCATATATTATATAAAGTACAGTACACATAGTACATACTATATATACATATATTGCTTTATATATAATATATATACTGCTTTGTAGTAATTTTTAAACCTTGATTTATATTTTCATTAGCATCTTTAATTTTCAATGAAAGTTTGTTCAATAAGCAATTATAAATGAAGTATTTCATCACTTTAAAAAAACTGTTTCCTTTAACATGTACCCCCGTTTTGTAAGAAGTTATGGTAAATGCTGAAGAGATGTTTTTGGATAAAATAATTGTATGTATGTATGTGTGTATTTGCTACAGGGCCTACATGGTCTCGCCACATAGATCGGATTCCTAGTGCTGAAGGAAAGAATTTTAGATGCACAACAGAATTTACTAATCTAAATTCTGACAGGGTTGAGGGATGGGCTGAGCAGGCGCCTGAAACAGAAGTTAGGGGATGAGACCGAGAGGGCGAGCTTGGTCACTGACAGCGAGGAGACGGGCAGGCCAGCCTTAGGGCCCTGGCCCTCGGCGCTTCTCTGTGGGAAGCGTGATGCCGGCACTTTAGAAGAGAGGCTGGAGAAGCACTCTCCTTGGAACACAAGGAGGGGCGCGGGCAGTCCAACATGGAGCTCCTCGTCGTGGATGCTAGGCGTGAAGTTACGTATGTTACGCAGCTAGACAACAGAATCTGGTCATTATACACATGCACACAGGTAAATGCGCAAGATATAGACACATTTAATTGTATAAATACATATACACAGATATATGGTTAACTACTATGTATGTGCCTATTCCCTCTAATCAATTTTAAAGCAGAAAATTTCTAAAAATATTACTTTTTCCTTTTCATAGTTAATGGTATGTTATTATGAACTGTTATGCGTAATATTAAATTCAAAATATCTCCTGGAAGTACAGATGTAGAAAATACTTATATCATTGATTCAGAAATGCTACAAAAATGAAAATAAAAGATCAAATAATCAATATTCAGCCTTATTTCCCTTACATGTAATCGAAATAATAAAATTATCTAATAGAGTTGTTTGTATTATAGAATAATGATAACATATGAATATGACATAGTGTTATGCATATGTTAATAATTATCAATATGCAATAAACTGCTAGGTGTGTATATTATTAATATAGAATATATTTTAGTTATATATTCATATTACTTTTCTATATATAGTCATACATAGCTACATATCACCATCAAATATTATTGTACATTTTATATATGACTCTATAAATTTACATTGTATATATTTTATGATTTTGCTTTGTGTTCAAAACTCAAATTTGCCTAAATTAGTATAAATTCATATTTATATAGTAAAAAAAAATCTTCACTCCTCCCACCAAACACGCCAGAAAAACTGCAAGGACTCAGGCTGGCAGTCAGGGTTTTAGTGTAAGAATTGAGACAAGTGGCTGGGGAGATAGCTCAGTAGATTAAGTGATTGCCTGGCAAGCGCAAGGTCCTGAGTTCAATCCCTGGTACTGAGAGAAGAAAAAAAGAACTGAGAGAAGCAGCCAGTTAGGAGAGGACCCGCTGTCTCCACCCTAGAATCTACCTTGCTTGAGTTTCTGCAGAAGGTGGAAGCGTCCACTGTCAATGTATGTGTGTAAGTTTTGAAAGCAGATGGTGTTCATTTTTACTTGGCAGAATTTATGTTTGTTCCCTTGGCTTTTCTGATTTTTGCAATAATCTTTTATGACCTTTTCAGAAGTGAATTTTAAAGTTGAATTTTATGATACTAATCTGTTTCCTGAGCAAATGAATAAAAATTCTTAAGTGCAGTTTATTCTAGTTTTCCTTATCTAATATCAAGCTTTTCATAATAATTTATTCTCAATTTATTATTTTGGTTAATGATTTAGTCATAATGTGGACAAACGACTTTTTTCCCCTTCGAAACTGTCGTTACAATTGGTAGTATGATTAATTGTTCCAGTTGAAACAGAGCTTATTGGAAACACGCACATTTCTGTACGATTGAGATGAGGGTTCTGGGCCGTGGCTGTCCAACGCCAGCGCCGCCTCTCACTCGCGAGCTCCAGCCAAAAGAGAAGGAAGGGGTCCGGAGGTCCCTGTACCGGGTCTGGGACCAAGCAGAAGCCCAGACGTCCACGGTGGGAAAGCGCCCAGGAGAGGCCTGGCAACGAAAGCCGCGCGTAAGAGCGCGCCCTCTACTGGACGGTGAGGAAACCGCATCGTGCCAGGCCCGGGACTGTGGCGCTGCGCGAAATTAGACGAGGTCAGAAGTCCACGACACTACTGATTCGCGAACTCCCCCTCCAGCGTCTGGTTGGAGCAGTTGCTCAGGACTTCAAAGCCGATCTGCGCTTCCAGCGCGCAGCGATCTGTCCTTTGCAGGAGGCACTGAGGCCTCTCTGGTCCGCCTGTTTGAAGACACCAACTTGGGTGACATCCACGCCAACCGTGTCACAGCTGTGCCAAAGGACACCAACGCGGAGAACGTGCTTAAGAGTCCAGTGTGCTGGGAAACATTTCATTCTCAATTTTTTTTTAATTTTTTACTCTTCTTCCTATTATTGGTAGTTTTGAATGTCAGGATTTTTGTTCTCTGTCCCTCCCCCACCCCCACCCCGTGGGGTCAAAATATACGCGAGTGGAAAATAGGGGACAGAAATCAGGTATTGGAAGTTTTTCCATTTCCATTTATGTGTGAATTTTTATCTTTCTGTGGGATGTAAAGCATTAATGCAAGTCAAAAATGCGTGAATGAACAAGTTTCAGCACTTCTGCCTTATGACAATTATAAATAAAATTCTGAGAAAGTTTTCTGGAAGCAAGAAGTTGAGATTCTATCCCCTGCAGTTAGATTATAAAATGAAAAGAACTATATATTTGGGAGAGTGAATTTTGAAAGACTTACTAATGTGTGCTAAAAAGTGTGGTCTTCTAAATATGTACTTAGCTTCTAATGTTTTAGCAATTACTGCTATACTGTCTCTCAAGTAAATTTTTTTTAAAGGATAATAAATTAAAACAAGAGACAAGAAAAAAAGTCACAGGACTGTCCTGCAACAATGCTGTATATGGTTAGATTTCTAAATTTGTTTTACTTTCTTTTTTTTTTTTTTTTTTTTTTTTTTTTTTTTTTTTTTGGCTAAACCAGAGATTGAACTCAGGTGCTTGCATTTTCAAGGCAAGTGCTTATTCCACTGAGCCATCTCCCCAGCCCTTAGATTTCTAAATTTCTGTGTAAAAATATGTAATTGTTTAATCCTATTTTCAATTTTTCTTATTTTTTCTTCACATTCTGTAGGAATTTAAAGTTTAATAATAGATACATGATGGAACATACCTGATCCATGTTATGTCGAAGATGTTTGATACTCAGACAGAAAGTGAGGTTAAGCTCTGCCTATGTTATAGAGTAATAATATCAATATACTCTGGTTTCTCTTCAGATCACATAAATCTTTCGCCTTTTAATAATATCATTAAGCTTCTCTTCTGGAGGGTTAACAACTGAAGTTTGCAGACCAAAAATTAAAGAAAAAGAAGCACTGCAAGGAAAAACAGCATCTTGGCCCTAGCCATTCAAGGTCAGAGAGGACTGAGGACAAGACGACCTGTACCTAGCACCCTGTAACTCACTGATGTCCCAAATGTTCTATCAAGGAGATTATGGGGCCACAGATAATACAGAGTGTGCCTAAGGAGAGTCACATGGACAGAACACATCCTCTCAGGCTTTCACACAGAGCAAATTGGTCAAGCAATGGCTGTGACTCATCTACATGGCTGACACTGACAAAGGATCTACAACGTGGTACAGAGCTTCAGGTTAAATCCTGAGGGGATTTGACTGAGCTTGTCATATACAGAAGCTAATTTCTTGTTATATAGGTCTTGCTTTATCTTGGTCTTAACCATCCAGCAGAAAAGTATAAAAACGAGATATAAAAAGTAAAGCCATATTAATATGCTGAGCTGTAAAAAGCTCAAGTCAACAACATCTGACATTGCCAGTCCTACAGATAACCCACAACTATTATGGACTACTGGACTATATATATATTGTATTATTTTGATGAACTCACATACTTATAATACTTAAATGGCAATAGAATAACAATCTCTGACAAAACTAAACAAAAAAAGGGGATACAAATGAAGGACCATTTTGTCCTACAAAATAGGATAGATATACAGCTACTTTCTCTTAATTCAATGAGAAGAAAGATTTGTACTAAAACTGTTTGGACAGGATACCATGTCTGCCTCTTGTACTATGAATAAGTACTGCAAAGACAACATGTTGCAATATAGTAATTATTATAACTATCTTATTAATCTGTTTTGAAACTGTTTCATTGGTGGATTTTTGTTTTTACAGAACCAGGAATTGAAGTCAGGCCCTTGCGCTTGCCAGGGAAGTGCTTATTCCACTGAGCCATCTCCCTGGCTGCTGGCATTTGTTTTTCAATAAAATCTTTTTTAAAAAGTGTAGGCCACATAAAACATATACAGAAGAGGTTCGCACAAATGGGTAAACATTTCTAAGCAATTAAAATGACACATTTTTATACAAATAAGCAGCATATAATTACAATTACCTGATCAGATTCATAAACCTAAACATTAAACATATCTTAATTAGCAACCTCTCACCACTTATCCAATCATTTTCATCTTGTTTAAATGACTTTTAGTTCTCCCTTTACAATTCCCACCACTTGACTTTATATATGTATTTATATTTATATGTCAAAGTTTTCTCATAGTCCCTAAGCTGGAAATAAAGCATTACACGTACATTAAATTAATATTCTTACATTTAACAAGTAGTAAAGCATTAATCTGAGATCTAAATTCCAAATAAAAATCCATAAAAGAAACAGGAATTCTGGGTGTTTATGTAACATTGAACTTCTGAGCACATTCTCAATTCTGCTTAGTTGTTTTATTGAACATTACAGTTTTCTCTAGCTTCATGAAGAATACTACTGCTGTCTTGATTGGAATTCCATTAAATCAACATATCATTTTTTTGTAATTTGGCCATTCTAAAAATATTGATTCCACCTTTTAGATAGAGGGAATACCTTTTCATTGTCTTCTCAGTGCTCTACGACTTCTTTCTTTTGAGCACTGTAATTTTCATTACAGAGGTCTTCCATCTTCATCACATTAATTCCTAGAAGTTTAGCATGTTGGAGCTACTGTAAATGTGCTTGTTTTCTTGACATCCTTCTCAGTGGGTAGGTTCATTTTGGTACATTGATCTTGTATCTTGCCAAGTTGCTGACTTTCTTTATTAGCTCTGACAGTCTTGTGGTGAAGTGCTTCAAGCATTCTGTGTAAAGGATCATATTATCTACAAATAACCTGATTTCTTTCTTTCCTATTTGTGTTTGCTTCTGTCTTTTTCTTCCTGGTCACTCTGGCTAAAACACTGAGCACTACACTGAACAGGAGTGGCAGGAGTGGGCAGTGTCTTGCACCTGTTTTTAGAGGGATTATTTGGGGTTCTTTCCCATTTAGCATGATGGGTTTACAGAAAATTACTTTGTTACTTTATATAAGATTCTTCTCTACAAATTTTTCATCCATCATGACTAGATGTTGGATTTTGTTAATTTTTCTTGCTGTTTGTTTGTTTTTTAAGAAACAAAGAAAAAAGAAAGACTGAATCTTCTGGAATATAAAACGGGTAAAGTACTTGAAGAATAGGAGTCTTATTTATAAGAAGATGATTTCAAAAAAGAGTTTTTCTGTGGCGATCTACCATAGAAGAAATGCTATAATGATGCTGTTTTGATAAGGAGCAAGTGGAGGGAGAAATCTTGACTCTGGGATTGGGAATATAGCATAGTGTTCTAAGTGCCTGCCTGGTAAGCTCAAGGATTGAGGTTTGACCCCCAGTACTACATGCTGTACCTTCCCCAGAACCTAGAACGTGTAGTGCCAGCCACTGAAACTAGGCATGGTGGTATGTGTCTGTAATCCCAGCACTGGGAAGTCTGGGACAGAAGGATCACTGCAAGGTGGAGATGCGGAGTGAGACCCTGTACAAAAAAAAAAAAATCTTGAGTCTGAACAAGTGCTGTGAAAATGTAGTTGAGGGCTGAATTCCTAATCCCAGCATAGGATTAGGAATGAGAGTGATGACTCTGGAGACGCAGTGGCCATCCAGTGATGTCCAGCACCTATTTTACAGGAAGTGCTTAGATAAGGTATTTTTCATAAACGTTTTACCATTCTGAGGTTTTAACCTCAAGCAATGATATTTTCTCCGATTTTCTTAAGCATGTTGTATAACAGAATTTGACCATTTCTTCATGAGTTAAATATTTTTTAATGAAGTGTTCCAGGAAATACTGATATGTGACCCAAACAGAACCAGGCTTCAAAGTCAAATATCTTGGAAAAATAATTTATATGCCATTTTTACTTCTGAGCGCAACAGCAATTGATTGGAAATATATAACTCCAACAGAGAAGAGTTGCTTAACTTTCCATAAATTAATATTTCAAAAGACATCTCCAGGGGCCGGTGAGATAGCCCAGCAGTCTAAAGTACCTGCTTAGGCAAGCTTAGCTAGGTGCAGGGGACTGCAATTCGACCCCCACCACCAGATGTCAGCCCTGCCCTCAGGGTGGGCTGAGCTGTCGCCTCCAAAAATATACATTTCCAATATTCCAAAACCTATTTCTCAATTAAATATATATTTTAGAAAATGTAAGTTTAATAAGGGAGACAGTTTGAGATCTAGAGTATTTTAAAACCATCATTACCAGTATACTTCTATTGTAGTGTTTCTAAAATATTAATATCATATAACTTCTTTAAGGAACTTGGTGAAATGTAGATTCTAGAACATATTTACCTAAGGTGCAGGAGAGATTCTCCATGGCCCAGTAGGTTTCAGGTGATGTCTAGGCTACTGGTCTGGAAGCCAAATTGTGACCACAACACTTCTGTAGCATTGTAACTTTCAGTGGGGCTTGAGGTGTGGAGAGTAAGGTGGCATTTTATATCATAGCTTCTGGTACATAGGCTGATGCTGTGAAGCAAAACATTTAAGTTGTGCAGAACTGTTTCTACTTTAGCTTGGACTGGAATCAGGACAAAAGCAAGTGACAGAAAAGAAGCCTCCTCTCTTCTACATAGCAGTGAAGAGAACAAGTGGAGAGGGACGTCTCACAACTCCTAGACCAAGTTCTGGACCAGACCTGTGAGAAGAGGTCAGATGTAGTACGAGGAGATTATTGCCTGAGCTCCTTCTGTACTGCAGATGCACTGTCCCTGGTCCTTCATGAAGACAGGAGTTGAGAAATGTCCTTAGTACCCCAAGCCTAGGGACAGCACTTAAAATAAAAATGCTTCATTCTGAAATACATAACCTGAGATTGAGAAATATCGAGGACCTGGGTCAGACTGTTTCTTTCTTGGGAATCTTAAAATAATGCAAACTTGGCTTCACTCTTCAAAGACATCCTATTAAAGTTACCCTGCATTTCTGTCATGTATTGCCTTTGGAAATAATTGAGTATTCTCCCTTGACCTGCCATGCAATCCATGGAAGAGAAAACCAACAAGATTCCTGTGAGTCTTGTCCATGAGGGTTGTCACAATCATAGCACAATGAGACCTCAAAAAAGTCAGGACACATATTGCAGGAGTCTCTGCCCAGGAAAAGGGACAATGGTCTAACACAAATGAACATCAGTGACTCTGCCTCAAGGAAGGCAGCGCAGGAGCGAAGGGCTCTCAGGGACCCTCAGGACCCCAAGAAGGTTAAGATGCCCCCACCGCCACAGCCTTCCCCTCCCAGGTTTCCAATTTAAAGCTGGTTCAAAAGAGACATTGAGTTGAACTGTAAAATATGATGTTTTAGTTTTAATCATGAAATGGGGCACTGATTTCTGTACCTAAATTTAAACTGTACTTAAATTGGTATTTAAAAGGATATATACTTTCTTGCACCTAATATCCGCTCTACCCCAAAACCAAACCAAACCAAACAAAACAGGGAAACCATGGTGGTTTCACTGTTGAAGAGTCCATTGAAGGCTACTGAGAAGGTTAAGTTAGGAATGGCGAAGGGCAAATTTAAGATGTGTTTTATGTTGGGAGCCAGATATAGGAACCACTCCGGTTCTAGACGAGTAGTGCCAATCCATTCTCCTTGGTTAGTGTCGGAGGCTAAAGTGTGCTCTGCTGGCATTTGAGTCCTCACCTCCCATTTGCTGCATCTCATCAGCAGGCACCTGTGAGCGTGTGTGACCAGCCCATTCGGGCTCTGAATGCAGACGAGTCGGGCTCTTGTGAACATAAAATGTAAGCACTTCAGCACCAAGGGTTTGCCTTTGTGCACCAGGTTTATTTCAGTTTTTTTCTTTCCATTTAAATATTGAGTTCATTCTTTTATTATTTCCATTTTCTTTTTTAAATAGTAGGTTCTTGTACTCTTACTTTGAAAAGAAATTATACACAAAACATGTATAAAATGTGTTTAGATTAATAAGTGATATCAACAAAAACATGGTGTGCCTCTCGGATCATTGTTATTTTTGCTCATTGCTTTATGAAGCTTTTAAAACCTAGAGAGGATTTGCAGAAAGCAGCATGGAGACAGTGTGTCTGATGTCCTCAAAACAATAAACTGTTTCATGTGTATTTACATATGTGTATACTGTCATTCAAGGGATAACTATATCCTAACTTTAAGTACACAAACAAATAGAAAGAGATGCTTCGGGTGCTTTTACTAGTTACTTCCTTGCTATTTTTAGCTGTGATAAGATAGCTTTCTGCTTCTGAACTTGACCTCTTCATGGATCCAAATGATGTCTATTCTGTCTGATTTTCCCTGCTATCAGCAACCATTTATTGATCATTTATCATCTATCAGAAATTGTGCTGGGTACTTTATATATATTGATTTCTGCAAATGCCTGATGTAGGCATTTGAATAACCATTCCTAAGCAAATAGAGGCTTAAAGGATGTTAGTGAGCTCAGGTTATTGAAGGCAGTGAAAATAGACAGGCTTTGAACTTAGTGAACTTTTGAAGACCTCCATCCATAGCCATGTGACTTGATTATATGCCAGAAGTACACTTTGTTCTACAAGTGAAATATAAATTTTGTGAGGATCTTTTGCTATTTACAATGCTATTACAAAGATTATGCTATAGGTTTTCCTGTGCCAGTTATTTACAATAACTGAAATTTAATATCATTTTAAGAGATAACATTAAACTGTGCAGACTCCATGAGATTAAAGAAAAATATGCTTTGCTTTTATTCCAAATTCTTTTTTGGGGAATGAAAATTTGAACTATTTCTGAGTTTTATGGGTAACCCACATACGTCTATAAAGTTAATTCTCTGTCTCAAGAGAAACAGACATAAGAAGGCCAATTACGATTTTATGAATAGGAAATGCAAGATCTAGGGCTTTGATTTCTCTATTGTTGCGTTCTTAATAATAGCACTGTTTCAAGGGAATACTTGTATCCTTTAAGAGACTGAATAGCTAGTAACTCTGATTAGGGAAAAGTTCAACCAGATGCCTTGTGAGCCCTTATATATTGTGAGTAATGTTAAAATAGATTCTAAACCAGTGTCTTATTTTGATGAAAGCTCACAAGGCAATTTGGAAGGTCTTTGTCAGACTCTAGAGACCCAGGCACAGATGGTGCTGCATTAAGTGACTTTGTATTTTGAGATTTGAAATGAGTTCTAGTCCCAAATGTCTATGTCAACAGTTACGGACAAATTGGATGTGTTAATTGATTATTAAAGGATTTGCACTCTTAAAATTTTTTAGGTTCATGAATTATAATTTAAAAATTACTGAAAAATTCAAGTCATAAAATTTATCTCCAGATTAAATGTAGAAAACGGATTTTGCATTGTTTAGTAATAAAATATTCTGGATTAATGAGGTTTCTCTCAAGTCAACTAAAAGGCTTTGAGATATCAAAACTTAAAATATTTTAACAACTATCAATGTAAAGCAACATTTTTTAAAGTTTAACTTTCCTATCACACCACATAATTTTGAAGTAAAAATGTTTATTTACCTTTACTACTCCTCTAAGTCTTGTTTTCAATGCTGTTATTTAGGAAAAAAAGAATATATTTGTGAGAAGATATAGATTCATACTTTGTATTGTATTGTTTAATTTAATAAGAGGGAAACATGCTGAATTTACAGGTTAGAAATTTCTTCCATGTCTTTCATGTAGATTAAAATAAAACAGTAAATATATTTAACATTTCATTGGCTATATATCCAAAAATTTTATGTGAATTATATAATATGCCTCAGAAAGAACATTCATGTCTGTAATCCATTTTTTTTTATTTGAAGGGTATTTACATGGTCTCTTTTTTTTTTTTTGAGACAGGGTCTCACTGTGCAGTTTAGGCTGGCCTTAAGCTCACTTTGTAGCTCAGGCTGGTCTCGAACTCACAACAATCCTCCTGCCTCAGCCTTTTTTGAGACAGGGTACATGGTCTCTATCAACCTTATTACATAAAAATAACTTTGCAACTCTAAATTCCAGATTTCAGTATAAAAGTGACATTATTGTAGTTGAGTTATTTTCTCAGAAAAGTAGCTTAAATTTTTTCTAAATGATTAACTTTTTATATTAGCAATTATTTAAATAATTATAAATTGATTTATAAAATATTTAATACTTTGTTTTTATTATACCCATAGCCAATTGCTCCAAATTTAGGGACTTTATTATTATATTGCAGTTCTGTAGGTTAAATCTGAAGTGGGTTTATGAGGCTAAAATTAAATCATCCATTCTTTCTGAAGCTGTTTACTGTTTTCAGCTTTAGTGGTTACCTTCCTTCTTGTCCTTCTGGCCTCATCTTTCTAACTGCTTCCATTGGCACAACTTTCCTGATTCTTCAACCCTTTCCTTTCTCTTTTACTGGGGCCTGAGAGATAGCTCAGTGGAAAAAGTACTTGCCTGGCAAATACAAAGTCCTTAGTTGAAAAACAAACAAACAAACAAAAACAAAGCCAGTCCTTTCTCTTTTACTTATAAAGACCTGAGGCTACATTGGGCCCACCCAGACAATCCAAAATAATCTTTGATTTCAAAGTCCTTAATTTAATCATACTTGCAAAATACCCTTCTTTAGCACTGTATCACATACAAATGCAATAGACTATAAATATTTCTGCATGGTTCATTCTTTATTCACTCAACTTTATATTGCCAAGATATTTCTATGACATTACATAATGCAATTTCTATTTCTCCTTTGCAATGGTCCACTTTATTTATTTAGGAAAGATAAGATTTGAAGATATTTTAGTTGTTTATTATTGTATAATAAATGAACATGCTCTCTATATATAAAATCGAGATTTTTTAGTAAAGTTCATATAAATTGTTCATCTTACAGGAGAGTTTTTCATATTTATGTTCAATTTTTATTTTATTAGCAATATAAAAACATTTAATATAAATAAAATTTCCATGTGGTTTTTGCCAGTATAATATAATCCAAAAATTTGTCAACAATTGCTCTATGAAAATATCAAAGCTCTACACAAAGTTTATAATAGCTGGACATGTTCATCCACAGTTGTAGCCACATACTCTGGAAAGTTGAAGCAGAAGGATTGGGAGTTCAATCCCATCCTGGACAATTTAGCAATTTAGCAAGACTGTCTCAAATTAGAGTAAAATGGGCTAGGGATGTAGATCAGTGTAAAGGCCTTCAGTTCAATCCCCAATATAATACAGATTTATGATAGCAAAAGAGGTAACTGATGATGAGGGAAATTCTATAATTTATGTCAATGTAAATACTTGAATTATTGATTAAAATGTAAATATTGTACTTATGGTAGATACCATTTGTGTTAAATCTAATTCAATACCCTGGTTTCTCTTCAGATCATATAAATATTTTCCCTTTTTAAACCTAATTATGCCATCTTTCAAAACTGGAATATTGAAACATCTTTATTCTAAAATTGTATTATTTCTTAGTTTTCTTTTCCCTCTCTCTCTCTTTTTCTTTGTAGCAGTAATCGAACTCAGGGCATTGTACTTACCAGGCAGTTACAGCACAGCAGCGTTGTATCCCTGGTATTTAGTTCTCAGTTACAGTATTAAAATGATGATTTTTCTTTAACTTGATTCTTTATTATTTTGTTTGCCAATTGATAATTTTATAAGACAATCCAGAGAAAGAATATGTTGGCAATCTTCTGAAACTTCTTTCAGCCTGACTGAACTTGGGTCCTCATCAATTACGTAGAAGATTAAGATTTCCTAAAGCTGTCCTTGTTAATGGACAACAGCATGTATCTCAAAGCCACCTGTTCACATGGCTGTGAGGCGGCTCTCCAGGCCAGCGAATGTCCATGGTTTTCCTCAGAATCAGTAGAAATTATTTCACACCAGATAAAAATGTGATGTGTACTCATATAGAGTGCTCATGAAACTGCCATTTTTCAGTTTTAAAGAATGAACTAAAATTTGAGAATGAAAACTGTTAGAACAAAAACTATGACCTTGTTCACAATGGTCTAAATTAGCATGAACTCCTCTTGTTTATCAGATCCTAAGAATGTTTTGGAAATCCACCACGATTAGCTGATGGACAATCCATTGGAAAGAAGTCACAGATGAGATTCATTGTGCTGAAATTCCAATGCATCAATCATATCTGCAGCAAAATAAGAAAGACATTGGTCCTTCCTGGAATGATTCTGGGTTTAGAATAAGGGGATTTGCATAGGATTCTCTTTGTGACATGGGTGCTACTCAGGTAATATGCAGGACTATAGACAGCAGAAAATCGCAGAAACTTTGTTTCACGATATGATTTCTTTTGAAAATGAATGATAAATCAAAATTATGTAAGTGGAGAAAAGACGTAATAACCAAATGCCTGCATAATAATAATCATAGCAAGGGGAGGCTATTGCATTTGTAAGATTAGAGCTAGTAGGTTTTGCAGGAATGCAATAAATCAATTTTGAAAATGTCATTTCAAATAAGGGGTGCTAAGCTAGTAATGAGTATGTAGTTTACAAGAAAACCAGAAATTGAGTTGCACAATTTATGTTAGCCACTATCATTTGCAAAGCACATGAGAAATGCTAAGAGGTATATTTCATTTACATATGCAACATCTCATACACTGGAAGGAAAGAGAAATTCAAACTGCACTGCAAAATGATGCTAATTCTGTTTTATGGGAACTACATCAATTTGTGAAATTAAGTTTTAAAAGTTAATGATTACTCCTGTAAGGGATCATATCTTTAATATAACCTAGAAATATTACATTAAAACAGCTTAATCATGGGCTTGCCATTACTGTAGTATAAATTGTGTCCAAGGAGCTATAACCTCTTCTGGAGAGTAGAATTTTAATGTCTGTGTGAAAACAAAGTTTCTTTTTTAATAGTTAAGTTTTCTATAGCCATCCATTATGGACTGCTACTAAAAGTGAAAGAATGGCCCAGCAGTTAAGGTTCTGGGTGTTGGGCGACTTTTGCTTTCTGTTTGTCTTTATGTATTAAGAAACTGCATGGTATTTTGATAGAGAAAAATCTTTCTGAGAAAGCAGACTGAATTCTGTATTATAAAGCCATTTTTAATTCTATAATTTTACTTTGTCAGGTCAGCAATAGTTTACCATTGCATTTCTTAATTTATATGTTGTCCAATTTTGATGTCATTCAAACAATAATTCCTTTCCCATATTTTAAAAAAATTCAGGTTTTTATGCTTTCTTAACTATAAAAGATCAATTAATGATGTCAAAGAAAGTAGATTATGAGGATGATTAGGAAAGGGACAGTTGTGAATTTTGTCTGTGTGAGGGTGAGGATTTATTCTTATCATATTGTATGACATTTTACCATTAATAATGGCTGACTACTGCTGATTATGAGAAATAATTTCATTTATAAGAAGCATATTACTACACTTTGTAAAATTTAATTAGATTGACAGCTGAGAAATAATGTCTGCATGCTCAATTATACTGATTTAGTCCATACCCACTTTTTATTTTTAGTTATGAATACTGAACTTTCTGATATTTCTTAGACACTTCAAAGAGTACCTTTTGTGCAAAATTACAGTGATTTTTTCACTTTTTAGTAACAAAATTTTCTCAATTCCACCAAATGATACAGAAAGTTTCTATTTTATCCAATGAAATTATTAGTATATAATTATTTTCCTTGAGTTTTCATGTGTGTCTGAACATTTTATGAAGATGTTTTGACTTAGATAGTAAGTTTTGCCTTATAAAATAGTAAACATGTGAGAGTACTGAAGAATATATTACCAAATTCCATATTAATCTTCTTGTGATGAACTAGAAGGCCTCAAATTCTATAAATACCAAGGATCTGATTCTGAGACAGTTCCAAAGAGAATCAAAATACTTTCTTTTATTCTTTAGTGTACAATTGACATGGAAGGAAAATGTATAGACACTAATTATATAATCTCGTGACATTAAATAAATGTCAGCCCTTTTTTAGACATATTCTTTACAATTAATTTAGTAAACATTTATTGAGCATGAAATGTACACTGTCAAACTGCTAGAGATACAAAAAGTGAATCGGATAAATTGCAGCCCTAGAGGTATGGAGAGAAAGAAAAATTGATTTCTTCTAAATGGCAAAGGCTTTTTGATATAAACATGCACAAGGAGAAAGAACACCAAATGGGCAATCCGTTCTGCCTACAGAAGCAGACTACGTAGGGAAGTTATTTTTGCTCTGCCTCACCTTACCATTCCATGAACTGAAATGGAAAGGAAAGGCCACTTAGAGTGATAACCCAAATTTTAATATCCCTCTCTGAGGCTTGTAGTTAGATTCACAGGTGAATTACATGGAATAAAGCCTAGGAAATCACATAGTTGCTAAATTTATTGTGTTTCTAAGACCAACTGGATTTACTATGTTGTTAATGTTATTAAAGATCGTGTTTGAGTTTTATTTCTTAAGAAGTGAAGTTCTTATATTTTGAAATACACATTTGAAATATATATATATATATATATATATAATTATATATATATATAATCTATATGTGTGTGTGTGTGTGTGGAGAGAGAGAGAGAGAGAGAGAGAGAGAGAGAGAGAGAGAGAGAGAGAGAGACAGAAACACTTATTGGAAATGCTGTCATAAGGTCAAAACTACAGTGAAATCACTTGAGGAAAGGTATTCCAACCATGGATACAGGCAACATATTTTACTTTTTCCTACTATGTTGTGGGCCTAATAAAAAGTAAAAAATATATTTTTTTAAAAAATCAAATCTGCAGCAACTTATAGAGAGATAGAATTTTAGAGGTGAGATGAAAATAAAAACAATTACTCTCATCTAAACTATTAAACTAATAGTTTAATGACACAGCATGAAGGAGTTTAAGGTATTTAATGGTTAATACATAGGAGTCCATGTAAGTAAATTAAAAAGAAGAGATGCTTCTCGGAATTCTGTATGAATGAAATGATCCAAGAAGAAGACTTTGCAGCTCAGTAATTTAGTGGTTATTAGCGTTTTCCTTTAGAGTAACAATTTGTTCCAAGTGGGTTTTTTAAGGGACATTTTTAAACGACAACATTTCACTGAGAGCTGCCATTTTTAAATCAGAAAACGTATGTTAAATATTTCAACCAAAGATAGGTTGAGCTGTTTATCACTAGTTTATCACTAGTTGTCAGATTATAGGGAAATAGACACAGGGACTTTACAAAAAATATCTTAGTGTTATTGAAGCAAAACAAATAGCTTTATTTTACAGCCATGAATTGTTCAGTAAAGCTGTGTTACCATTTGTGACATGTTAAACTGTTAACAGGAAAGTTATAGGTTAGCCTGAGTTTAATTCTCTCAAAAAATGGTGTTTTATCAACCATGACTGTACTTGGGAACCACTGGAGAATTTTGGAACTTACTGATGTAGGAATCCCACCCCTGGAATTTCTGATGTAATTATTTTGGTGTCCAGACTGGACATCAGGTTAAGAATCACTCCTCCAAAGGGATTAGGGATGTAAGAAGCTTGAAGAATTTTAAAGGAGACCCCAGAGACAACTGAACTGCAGGAATTACAGCCAACTAACTGGTGCATGTTGCTCAAATGCAGAACTCATCCGGTAGGAAAGGTCCTAAGGGAAGAAATGCTTCTAATATGTAAAATTGTGTACCATGAGTTTCAACATGATCTTTTCTGTTTAGAAAGCATCAAAAGAATAATGAAAGCAGAATCTGTGGAATAGAATAATTCTCACAGCAAATTTTCTTAATAATGAATTTGATTTGTGTAACTTTCATAATGTAGAAAGTATATGTCCAATCAGCATTGTTAAAAATCAACATAACTTTGAGAGTACCTGAAGGATCTGTTAAATTAGGTCAAATTATTTTTGTTATGTGGTTAGAATTACTGATGTCTTTTGTTCTATATTTTAGAGTGCATTCACCATGTAATTATCAGTCAGTTCATCAGGTTTTTCAAATCATCATACCGGTAACCTCTAATCTTCCCCTAAATACAATAGGATAATAAAACCACTTCTCTTATTTCTGTGGAGTAATAAATAATTGCTTTCAAGGGATACTTAAATGAAATTGTTTCCAGACTACAGGCTTGGGGATTAGTGATGATCTGTCCTTTGTGAGTGGTGAGAAGAGTGTATATGGATGTAAAAATAGTGCAGAAATAATTAGGTTTTTTTTTTTTATAAAAAAACCACATTCCATGTTTAGAAACCTTAATGAGTCCCTAAATTCATAAAGCTGAATATTATTGGATATACAAAATTTCCACACCAAGAGAATGGCCTCAATACGCATGCATGGTTGTTTAGCTAAAATCTCATTTCTTCTTACAATCTGTAACCCTCCATTGTAGTTCAGAAAGATTTTTAAGTAATAATTTATCAAGAAAGAAATGAATTTTAATTCCCCAAATTATAATTTGGATTAATTGAACATATCATTTGTGTGTTTAATGTTGGAATTAAGAAACCAATCAAGTTGGTTTCTAATATAGAGGTATTCAAAAATATTTGTTAAAATCATAATTTTCTTGACTTTTTTTTGGGGGGGGGGTGGAGGGACCCAGAATTGAACTCAGGCCTGTGTGCTTGTCAGGGAAGCTCTTATTCCACTGAGCCATCTCCCCAGCCCCTATCAAGTGGATTTTTAAGAAGAGATAGGTGAGATATTTTTTAGTTCTTTGGCATCTTGCATATTCCAATTATCATGATAGTGTTAAAAATTTGAAAGACTCTAGCTTTCTGAACTTTTGAGACCTTAGTAACTAGATGTACAGGGGTTATAAAGGTAAGATTTTATCTATGACTTAAGGAGTTCCAAACTGGTGTCATGGTGGCAAAAAGTAAACAGAAATCTATGTTACTGAACAAATAATTTTTTCTTTTTCTTAGAACATTGGTGAATAAATAGTAATCATAGAAAAGGGAAGCACTTAAGGAAGAAAGGGAAATGACAGCAAAAGTTTACTAGGTGAAGATGGACAGTTTATTATCTGCAGAGACAGAATACCTGAATTCTTGAAAATGGGAAGGTTGGCTCTGCTACACGAACAGACCAGAGCTGCGATACGCGACCACTGACAGATAGAGCACTGTTTAAAATATTTCTATGAAGCTATCCATCGCACACAGGAGGGAATGCAGCAAACATTTACTGACCGAACATCAGGCGGTAGAATGAGAAAAACATGGTGAAGAAGTGAAAGATGGGGAAATTAGAAAAAGAAGTTGATGATTTCCTCAGATGTTGGAACATGAAGGCTTTCACTGAAGAAACCTGGAAAGAAGATTCAAAGAAAAGATCCATGGAGCACATGGAACCCTCCAACATGGAACCCTGTATGCACCATAAGTACACAAGCACCCAGGATATTCATTGGCTATTCTGTGACAGTTCTGAGAAGCTCATGCAGAGGCTACTTGTAAATGTTCCTAAAGAGGAATCAGCTCGACCTGTTTAAATTTCCCAACTCACAGTGTGGAGGGCAGACAGGAAAAGGAGCTGGTTTTTCATAAGCAGGATTGCTGCTAACTCTCTAAGTAATTCTTTCTATCACCTTTTGATTCACCCATTTTCACTGATGTTGACTCTTCAATCAAAGTGGGAAATAAAATGAAAACAAACAGACTTGGTTTGCAGGGTGTGCTGTGTAAGTTGTTTCAGCAGGCAAATGAATCCTGGTAGCCATGTAAGAGCTCCTTGCTAATCCAAAACAAGCATGATGTGCTTTACTGGCAAATTTCAAGTATATCAAAGACTAACCTGATAGCGAGAGCACAGACTACTATGAAGATTTCTTTTACTTGCATGTGTAATTCCTGCTCCAATATAAGACAGTTGAATGCTGGCCTTATTCAATATACTTTGTGTCAGCTTCGGTATACAGATATACATGTTTCTTTGAGGGGCAAGGAGAACATTAATTCCAGGTGGTTTTATGCAAATATTAGAAAAGTGAACACTCATAGGCTTCCTGATGTATTTCAGCTACTTGATATTTACAAACACCAAGCTGATGAGTTTTCTCCAATATTAAAGTTCTAGAAGCAAATAAAGAATTTGTGAAATGATATATGCTGCTGGAATTTAGTACAGATAAAGAAGATTATTGGTAAGCACTACTGTTAAAAATCCTGAAGACCAAACTTTACATTTTAATTGGCATCTGCTTAAAACACTGCAAAAGGTTTAATATGCCAACTGTTATTTAAAGTATTTGGATCTGTTTTTCTCTCTCAACTACCTTGCCTTAAGGTCCACAAACATGCTGAATGGGGCATTATCTATTTAAATAAGGGAACAATGTGTTTTAAATTCCCGAGAACACTGTTGCAAATTCTTGAGAGCAGAAGGCAGTGTAAATAAGTAGAGTGGTGTTTACAAGAGTTGCTCAAGGATGCAAGCTAGAGACTGATTAGCTGTGCTTCCAGTATGTGAGTAGGATCCCAGTTGCATAAACACACAGTGTGAACTGTGTGAATTTTCAAGCTGAATGTTTTAGGAACAGAAGAATTCCAACAAAGCAAGTATTAAGCTCCCAAAGAGTATTTTTAAGAAGTGTCAGCCATTATTTTCAGACATAGAAGCTGGCAGAAACTAGTCCAAGTGACATGTGTAGTTGAATATGATTAATATTTATCTTTATGAAGGGAAATATTTCAAAAATGTGCTAGGGCTGTCTTGAACTTCAAAAATGATTTTTTGAAGTTTTAACTATGATGAAAAACACAGGTAACATGAATTTTATCATTGTAATATTTTTCATGGGTTTAACTCAGTGGCATTACACACATTCTTATAGTTTTCCAACAAATTTCAGAATGCTTTCTCCTCTTGCAAAACTGGAACTGTATACTGACTATTTCTAGCTTGTACATCTTAAAATATAATTTGGTGTTCTTTTGAACAAGGTTTCTCTTCTTTTCATACCATTAATGCAACCTAGTATAATAATACATATTTTGATATTAGCAGTATCTTGCATTCTACTAGAGAAATTCTAGCTTTTGATTTATTATAGTTTATTATTGAAATATAATTCATGTACTCTTAAAATTGACCCTCCAAAATTGTGCAATTCAGTGATTATTTTGTTCACAAATGTATGTTATGGTCAGTGCAAATTCCACAACAGTTTTGCTACTGGTTCAAAAGAAGAAAAGAAAAACAGCAAACCGTCTTCAACCAGTCCTAATTCATCCTCTCCTGGGTAATGACTAGTTTACTTTCCATTCATACGAGCATGCCACTCATTAGCACTGTATCAAGTAGAATTATACAATTCAACCTTCGGTGTCAGGCTTTTTCACATAACGTAACGTTCTCACGATTCAGTCTCGTCTCGTGTATCAGAAGCTCATTACCCCTCATAATGGACCTATCACCGCACTGCACCACCTGAAGCAGGGGAGGACATGTGTAAGGCAGAGGCTGTTTTCTCACTTAATTCCTACCTGGAAACTTAGTGAAACCGTCATGAAACAAAAGATAAGGGCTGGGGATGTGGCTCATTGTAAAGGCCTTCGGTTCAGTCCCTTATGCCGCAACAATAAAGCAACCCACACAGCATTTCACGGCTGCCCCAGCATTTCTCCACTGGACTTCAGTCATCTGTTGGTGGGCTTCACTTGTTCTCACTTTTGAGGTATTAGGGACCATTGTCTTCGTAAACATTGGTGTACAACTAATTTCTAGACGTGTTTTCAATTCTCTGTGTATAATAGAAGTTGAACTGATGACTTGTTTGTTTTTCTTCTCGCCTTTGGAGAAACTACAAACTGCCCTTCTGCACTGGCTATGTAGTTTTATCCTCCGATAACAAACTGTTTTTTCATGTCTTCACCTACCGCCTCTTGCTTCTTGTCCTTTGATCACAGCCACCCTAGTGATGCACACTGGTATCTCATTGTGGATTTTACTCACTTTTCCTTCATGCATAATGATGTTGATCATATTTCCCTCCACTTCTTGCTGAGCCGGATACCTGTTTTGGAGAAATCTCTACTCAAGCTATTTTTCACTTTTATTTTTGAAACAGGGTCTTGCTCTGTAATCAGGGCTGGGCTTCAGCTCATTATATATTGTTGGCCTTGAACTTCCAGCAGTCATCCTGTCTCTGTCTCCCAAAAGCTGGTGTTTCAGGGATGTATTACCACACCTAGCCCACTTCTCATTTTTGGTAGTGTGTTGTTTGTTTCCTTTTCTGTTTACTTATGAGTTTTTATAGATTTTGAATATAAGTTCCCTATGAGACACAAGATTCACAAAATTGTCCTCTGTCTATAGATTGTCTTTACAGTTTTTTGACATTTTCCTCTAAAGTGTAAAATATTTACACACAATTTATGTTTCCTTTTTAGTTTGCTGCTTATCATTTAGTATCATATCGAAGAAGTTCACTAATTTAATGCTGTGAATATTTCACTTGTGTTTGTCTCTGGATTTTGTATTCCTAAATCTTAAAGTTTTAGTTAGATTTTGCGTATGATATAACATCAGAATTTTAACTTCATTCGTTTGTACATACACCTTTGTTAATTTATTTCTAAGTGTGTTCTTTTAAGTTAATTATTTGGTTTTTAGTTTCAGATTGTTCCTTGCTCATTTAGAGAAGTACAGTATATTTCTTTCATTTTTTTATTTTAAAGAGAAGGAAAAAAAACAACCAAACAAACCCCAAGACTGAAGAACAAAACTTAACACCATAAGACAATGAAAGTGGTGCAGGCTTTCAAACAAGAACAGGAAATTAATAATGGTTATTATACTACATATGATCATCAAATTTGTTGCTCAGATTACCAGATATAAGCATTAAAATTGATCAAACAACTAAGACATTAATTCTTCCTTTCCATAAACCTTGAATTTTTTTCCTTGTCCTTTTTACTTTTTAAATTTATTTTGAAGAGGGGCCAGGGAGATGGCTCAGTAGAGTAAGTGCTTCCCTGGCAAGCTCAAGGGCCTGAGTTCACTCCCCAGTTCTGGAAAAAAATATTTATTTTAAAGAAAGTATAACTCAACTTGAGGAATAAACATTAAAATGAGGGAAAGGAGAAAAGGTAGAAAAAAAAGGGAAGAGGAAAATCATGTAAATATATACACAGGACACATAAGATGATTATACTAGAAATCCTTTTTTGAAGATATTAATACATAAAATTTTCACTTTGACCAATTTTATATGCTAGTATCTATAAGCCGAGCAACTACATTGAAGACAGCAATGTGTAATACAACAAACACTGTTGAATTCCTTTCATCTTGTATTTTATTTTTCTGTACTTTTTTATTGTGCATACCTTCTAATGCCATATTTTTAGATTTATGCTCTCTTCAAAGTATAATTTTTTAACTGATCTTATACTAATAGCCTCCCTGAATCTATTCACAAGTTCTATTTTCCTACCCATTGGGTATGTATGTGTGTGTGTGTGTGTGTGTGTGTGTGTGTGTGTTTCTTTGGCTTCTCTATGTACGTGAATATATACCTTCATCCATATATTCTTTTCATGTCCTGTCCTCTATAACTGTAGTTTTATTTCTTCCTTTTCAATATAAAATTTTATTGCCTTTTCTTGACTAACTGTCCAAGAGAAATCCTATGGTAAAATGTTGAACAGAAATGGGGTGATTGAGTGACTTTATTTATTCATGAATTAAAAAAGTTATGGGTCCTTTGCTATTGACTATAATGTTAACTGTAACTTTTCTTACAAGCCTCTTATTAGATTGATAAAACTTACATGTACTCTCAATTACTGAGTATATTTTTATCTTAAAAGGGTGTTTGGTGAGCATGATTTTTATTTTCTAATTATATTTTTATTTTCTAATTATAATTAGAAAATTTATTTTCTAATTATAATTAGAAAGATTCGTTTGCACATGCTTATATAAACCTTGCATTCTGGCTACAGCCACATGTAGTCATATCATATGATGTCATACGTTCACAGAGTAGGTCTGGTTGACTTTTGTGTATATTTGTGTGTTTGTATATACATGTACACATGTATCAGTGTAATATTAATCTCATGAGAAGTTCTAGGAAGTGTCTCTTCCTTCTGTTCATCTTTTTTGAAGAGTGTGAACATTTGGTGATTTTTTTTTAATTCTTAGACTCTTCCTTTAAAAAAAAGAGAACTGTAGGGATATCAGAAGATATTTTCATTAAAAAGTCAAGACATGAAAAATAATGTATGTTTAATGGTTTACCAGGCAAGCCATTTGAGATCTTTGCAGAGTGTCTTAGTTGCTTTTCTCCCATTGCTGAGACAAAATACCCAACACCCAACATTAAGGAAGGAATGTTTTATTTTAACTCATGGTTCATGGCAGCCAAAGACAGCAAAGTGACAATAGCAAAAGGTGGAGAGAAAAAGCCTGTTTTCCTGTCTTACATTGTACACAGGCTACCTGCCCTCAGGGGGATGTAGCACCCCACCATCTCCCTGCTCTCCTCTTGCAAAGGATGTTTGCAAACTGTGGACTCTGGCCCCTTGCTAAGCCACTTAGTCACTTCTAACTTTCTCAAGATGAAACACTGAGCAGCATTCTAGAGCACAAAGTGTGTCCTCCACACCCTAGAATGTAGAACTGCTGAGTTAGTAAGCTAAGCTTCTAGACTTCTCAGGTTGGCACAGTATATCAACCATTATAGCGAGCATGTATATTGTCAGAAATATACGGAATTGTATTTGAATTATAGGCAACATTTTATGCTTAGAAACACACAGAGATGGTCCCAAACGGCATAAAATTGTGGAGACTGGGAATATTTCCTCACTGGCTGAATTTCATAATTGGCCAGTAATGAAACTGATTCTGGATTAGTATGTCTGTGCCATAATGTGATTAAAAAATGTAAAATTCATCAGTTTGTCATAATCCCAGGTCTTACGTTTTCTGGATTATGGAATAACATGAGAAAATGGCTCTAAATATCTTTAAAGATAAAAGGAATATATGAAAGAACGTATTTGTAACCTTAGAAACTAATGAAATTATCTCACTTTTTTATGAGAACCTGAATAAGATAATAAGAAGTATTACATTAATACAAATGATCTCCCCTCAAGTTTTCACCTAACTGTCAGTTTTGTTTCTTGCATTATCTGCTTAGGAAGGGAAAATGATTTCCTAATAGCAAATGTTCACAGTAGAGTCCTGGTGCATGGTTTCTGCATTTGAATAGAATTGATTTTCCATCCTTTTTTTTT
Organism: Ctenomys sociabilis; assembly: GCA_004027165.1. NCBI lineage: Eukaryota > Metazoa > Chordata > Mammalia > Rodentia > Ctenomyidae > Ctenomys > Ctenomys sociabilis. Next base: position 33,352 of record PVKA01005647.1, on the reverse strand, counting down.
TCTTTTGCAGAACTGTGGATTGAACTCAGGTCCTTGCGCTTGCCAGGCAAGTGCCTAATCTACCGAGCTATCTCCCCAGCCCTGATTTTCCATCTTTGTATTTTAATTTTTGTTTCTGTTTCATTGTGTTTGTATTTTGCTTGCTTATTTGTTTCTTTTTAATATAGAACATGATTCTGGTAATTCAGGTAAATTTTGTGCCTCTTCTATTTTCTGCTGATATCCCCACAGTATTCTTTTTTTTTGTGGGGGGAAGGGTCTACAGGATGTTCAGTGTTTCATTGCTAGATCAGACTCATAGTGATCCACCTGTTTACAGCCCCCTGCAAGAGCTGGGATTACAGGGGCATACGACCATGCCCAGTCTCCATTATTATCTCAACATGCCCCAGGTGCAGGGCCAGCAAGGCAGGCCCAGGATGAAAGCCCGGCTCCTGCGCCTGCTTGCAGGCACTTTAATCTGCCCCCATGGTATTATTATTATTTTTTGTGTGTGGTACCGGAGATTGAACTCAGGACCTTGCATCTGCGAGGCAAGGGCTTATTCTACTGAGCTATCTTCCCTGTCCCTCCCACAGTATTCTTGAGAAATTCCTCCAACCAATGCCAAGGGGACATGCTTGATATTTTTGGTTGATAAATCTTCATTCATGTGTGTAGATAGTAACTGTATAAGAGAACATTTTGCCACAAGATGTACCTTTGTGTACACAAATGAATGAAGAAACACATAAGCAAGCCTGGAGTGTCCACAGGGGAAAGGTTTCCATGTCAAGCAGGTTTCATACTGAAAATATTGACAGCAAAGCAAGGATGGTAGTATTTTCAATGACACTTTCTGAAGCAGATAATTAGAGCAATACATGATAGTAACAATGCAAAGATACTGGACGATACCTTATAAAGGAGAGTATTTCTTAGTTTCTGCCTCAATTGGGAAAAATTTACTGTTGTCAGAACAGATGATTTATTGGACAAATTTTTAACATTTAATGATAATCAGTAATTATACTTAAGACATCTTTCAAGTCATGATTCAAGCCAAATTCTAGGTGAGCAGTTTAGTAAAATATAAGTACTATTTTCATTAGCAAATTCTAAATATACAAGACACTATCTTTGATATATTGAAATATGTTTTAAATCATGACAAAAGATTTCTCCTTCAACATATTTTGTTTTACTATGATATTACTACTTGTGGATGGTGGGATTAAAAGCCTACAGTGTTTAGTTTTCTTTAAGTAACTTGTTACATTTTAAAATAAGTACAGAGTATATACAATGTATTATTCTTAATTTGTAAATGTGAGATTTCAATAAACTTTAAGTCAGTTCATAAAACTAAATGAGCTGTACATTGTGTGCTGTCTCAGTCTGAGTAACTTGTCACTTCAGTTTTGCTTTCCCTGTACTCTTTAGGAATGGACACTCTATCCTAATTGGGAATACTTGCATCAGATTATGGGCACACAGTTTCTGTGTTGGACAGAGTAAATTCTTTTTTGTATTCTTTAATTTTGTTTGTGTTTCATTATGTCTTATTTTTCTTCCTTGCTTGTTTTTAATAGATCCTATATAATTATGTGCCATAATACATAGTGATATACTTCATTATACTTTAACAAAAAGCATCATATATTTCTCTCATGATTACAATTTTCCAAAATGAGAGCATTTAATTTTCAAAATGTCTAATACCTGTGTGAAATGAAATAAAACCTGTGTCTTAGAGAGACAAATTATGAATTTCATAATTTCTTACTGCTGTGCAATTTCCCATCTGATTTTCTGTTGAATTTATCAAATTTATTTGCTCTTGAAGCTGCTAAATATGTGAACGCTTAAGCCATTTGTTAAAAATAGTTGAAGGAGAAATGAAATTCGTCACTCATTATTTCTCAATCACTTATTTCACCACATGCACCCAATTTCCGCAGTTAATATAACCCACGTGTACAGAGTAGAAAGTCAGAAGAGTTTTCCTTCATCCTGAACGCGTATGGCTGATGGCTCAATCATTCTACTTCCTGGCATGGGAACTTCAGGGTGAGGTGATCGATCGCAGAACCTGGGTACCATTCCAAAATGTGTGTCTAAAATACAAGATTTTCTAAAAGGCAGATGAAGAGTGTTGTTATAAGATGAAAAGCTAAACCAGAAAATTTCAGAATTTTTCTGTCCCTCTCTGTGTTACTGTAACAGCAGCTGTACTCCTGGGTTCACAAGTATTTTGCAGTTCTAAAATTAAGGAGAAACTGTTTTGAATAGTTGAGTGACAAGACAGAGGAACAGAGGAAAGAAGAGTGCAAAGGAAAAGCAATGAAGAAGAAATAGAAATAGACCTTGGAATTATAAAGAAATAAAGATATGGAGCTTGAGAAGTAACAGAGAAGTCCAGTCCTTGTGGAAGGGAGAAGCATGCAAAGTGGTAGTGCAGTAACATTTCCATCACACAAAAAAGAATATCTAAGGTGCTTGTGATAATTATCACAAGGTCTTCAGCATCTTATACAGTATCCATTAAGAGTAGATATTGAGGTCTAATATTTTGAACTGTTCTACACTGAGTCCATAGAAGCAACAACGTATTTTCATTCTGAGCACCACTGTGAACACTGTAATGCTGCCTTGACATTATGACTCTTATTGCTGGCACCACGACGCAATTTGGGATTGTTAATATTTCAGACTCGGAGCCATACTTTCTGCTGTGGTGTTGATCTCTATGATTATCAGCTCTGCATTCTCTGGTAAGTGTCTTAAAATTTTCTGTAAATTGCTTACATTATTTCGAGGGGTTAATCTCAAAAATCAAAGTGATATGTACATGTAGAAATTTAATGACTACAAATAATTTAATTTATATATACACATAGTATATATAAGTTTCTGAAACAATGTGTAGCATATGATGAATAAAATGTTACACATTAGCTGCAGTTATTACTTTTGCCACCCAAAAGTTGTGTCTTCCCTCTCACATTTTGTCCCTAAGAGTGCTTTGTACTTTCTTTGTCCTTAATCATTCCTGCTACTCTTGCTCTACCATTCATCACCTTTGTAGTTTCATAGCTTTGTCTACTGCTTCCCAAACAGAAGCGACTTCCGTCCTTTGAGAGTGCTCATTGGAGAGTACAGCAATAGTTTGTATGACATTAGAAATAGTACACATTTAGAGGACCAAAGTGATAGGTATTTCAAGCATGGTTTTAGCATTACACATTGTTCTCCTCAGTCTAGCTGCTTAGTTCATAGATATCAGCATGTAGAGTTAATCAGGGTGAGAACTTTGCTCATGAACTGCTATTTTCAAAAACATGATGAGGATTCTTAGGACCACTACCTTAACCATCTTGTTTATATAAATGTATGGTTTTGCCCCTGCCATATTTCCTAAGTTCTCTAACAAAAATGGCACACCCATCTCTGACAAAACAAAACAAAAAATGGGGATATCAATAAAGAACCACTGTGTAGTGAAAAATATATGTATATGTATATAAAAAACAGGATAGATATATAGCTACTTTGTATTAGTTCAATGAGAAGAAAGATTTGTGCGAATATTGTTTAGACAAGATATTATGTCTGGTCTTGTACTCTAAATAACTACTATGAAGACAACAATATGCAATGTATTAATTATTGTAACTTTCCTACTAACCTGTTTTGAAACTTTCATTGCTACTTTTTCTCATTAAAATGAATAAAAAAATTTAAAAGAGAGTGCTCACTGATCCCGTAGAAAGTTATTCTTCAGACTTCATTTACAAAAAGCGAGGTTGAGTTAACATTTGCCATCTTCAGTAGTGCCACACTAGCTGTACATCCTTATATTGAGGGTGACACTGTTCTGGTACACTATCCCTTACTGCTCCTTCATTGGCATTCATCGCAGCTGTTCAGTGAATGCAGTGTCCGACCATCAGGTTCTTGTGGCATTTGTTAACAATTCTTACTAAGTTCTTGATTTTTCAGTGTAGGAATTCTTTCATGGGGGTGCCATACCAATCCCTGACTTCTTTATTTCGACAACACCTCACCCTATATTTTATCTATATCTGTATCTGTGGCAGCAGTTCATGCAGACCTTCCCAAGGAATTTCTCTTGCTGATCCTTTTTTTTTAGTTTTATCAAATTGATTTTAATGAGAAAACAGAAAAGGAGCAATGAAACAATTTCAAAATAGGTTAATAGGACAATTACAATAATTAATACATTCCATATTGTTGTTTTCGTAGTAGTCATCCTAGGGACAAGATGTAGACATGATATCTTGTCTGAATAATATTAATGCTCTCTTGCTGATTCTTACCTCAATACTTTTCAAATGTAGGCCCAAGTGTACAATGCTTAACTAATAAATCCTTGATATTCACTTATTTACCATAGCAATTTTTCTTGCATTCTCATGAGTGAACCCAAATATTCCAAACTTGCTCATTTGTCTACCTGTCTTTCTTATCAAAAAGATTATCTAACATATTGCATGGAAAGAATCAACTCACTTATTTGAATAATCTATTCATTTCCTTACTCTCCATTATATTAGTAAATTACTCATAATTATAAGAGCAAACACCAAATTTTCTGCTGGTCTATGGAAAGAAGCAGTGAATCCTGTAATTAGTTTTGCCTTGTTTGTTTCATTTGTACTTTTTGTGTTTGTACTTTTCTTCTTCTTAATTTGAAGGGAGTAACGCAGAGGTCTGGCTTGCCCAGGTAGCTGACACTCGGGTGTAGACACACTTGGCTCCCCAAGGTGGCGCACCAAAGGGCTGAGACTCCTCTGCCTGATCTCCCGGAAGTCCCCTAGCCATTAATCTGTGTCACAGAACGCCTACACTCCTATCACAACTCTCCACATAACTTTCAATTGTACATGCATATATCTGGTATATGAAGCTATATGAATAACTGCTATTATATGAATAACTGGTCAGAAGAAAATGCTATGTACACTATGTACAGTACTCATAAATACTGTAAAATTCGTATTTCTTAGTTAAGTGAAACTCTGTATCAGTTTCAATTTTTCTGTTTTACATCTAATTTCTAATTTCTTTTAAAAAACTAAAAACTGTCTGATGTTTGCTTGTATATCATTTTTCTCTTGCCAACATTTTATAGGAAATTTTCTTGATAGCTGGTTCGTACTTACTATACTTGTTTTATTATGTACATCTGCTATGATTATTTTCATGTCTACAGATTCTTTAGAGTGTTATATACTCAGCTACCAGTGAACATTATGATTTTATTACATTGGAAAAGTCTCATCTTTATTCTACTTGATTCATCTGCAGAATCTGCCACAATCAACCAAACCTTTAAAATCCATTTCTAACTCAGTTTCTATCATACATCTCTCTGCTAATGTTTTTCACTTGTCAGACAGATATTTGCCATCTGTTTGTTATGTTGCTCTTTCTGATCGTGGTATACTGTAGCTTCCTTCCGCAGATCTGTCTTTTCTTTACCCTCAGTGGATGCTCCTCTTGGTGTATAAGCAATTCCTGTTTAGTCGCTATGGTCCATAGACCTTTGCTCAACTCCATTTACTAGTAAGGAGTTGTTACTATGTCTTGCCTATACTATTTAACTCTAAAATATAAACCTGCCAGACGAAATCTGCTCCCTGCAAACGTTTCCCTTCTTGAATTCATCTCAGTGAGTGGCTCCCTAGTACACCTCTTACTTTTTCTCTATATCATTTCACTCAAATTCCAATAATTGTTTTCTTTACTATTATATTATCTAGTATGATTGACCATTATTTTTGTTTGTTTGTTTTGATTCTTTTGGCAGAACTGGAGATTGAACTCAGGCCCCTGTCTTTGCCAGGGAAGCGCTTATTCTACTGAGCCATCTCCCCAGCCCTGATTTTTTTTTTTAAGTAATCCCCCATGGGCTGGGGAGATGGCTCAGTGGAATAAGCAAGGACTTGTGTTCAAACCCTGGTTCTGCCAAAAAAATAAAAAATAAATAAATAAATAGTCCCCCTTGTTTTTTTTTCCCTCAGTACTGGGGATTTTTACAGTATGAGGGATCAAACTTAGGACCTTGTGCATGCAAATCAGGTGTTTATGCTGCTGAGCTATCTCTCCAGCTCTTGCATGAACATAGTGACAGTAGTAATTTTAGTTCTTCTGTTTGTTAAACTTCTTACTGCTGCTCTTTGCTGAGTTCAGTTTCTCTTTACTGCATAGAATGTTCTTAAATAAAACTGTTGGCATTCTCTAACTAAATGTATAGCCTAGCTGAATGTGTGGTATAGTCTGCGTTCTCTGTTTTGGGTATAATCTCTATGCTTTGTAGTATAAAATATAAGTAAGTCCTGGCTACTTCTCCAGGCTCACCTACTTTCTGGCACCCACCCAAGTCATGTTGCATGGACCACATCAGATACCTGCAGTGACCCAGGTCTCAGGCTCCCTGGCACAAGTGTGCACAAATTGTCTTTGTCATTAAAGTCACCTTGCCACAAACACCCTTAAAGCACTCTTCATTATTTCCCACACACCGTTCCCATGGTTTGTTGCCACACTTGAAAGCAGCTCTGGAAGTCCGCTTTTGCGAGTGTCTGCAGATGCACGTTGGTGGTCTCCTGAGCTCCTGAATTGATGCAGATTGTTTGTCTTTGTTATGATTTGTGTCTAGTTATCCCCCCAAAGCCTCATTCAATTGGGAGCAGACTTATAGAGTTTGTGATTAATTCATAATCCAGTACTGGGTTTATGGGCACAAGTGCTGCCGGGATTATGGTTACAAGTGCTGCTAGGATTGTGAGTATGAATGCTACACCCAGCCTGGGGCAGATAGCCTGAATGCTATATAACAGAGACAGAGAGACAGACTTGCTTTCTGTTATGCTTGTTGCTGCTGCTCCTCCTTTTTGTCTTGCTCTCTGGCTGTTTTCCATCACATAAACTGCTGCCCTCTGCCATGTGCCAGTATGCTTTGGAACCAGCTGAATATGGACTAAAACTTCCACAAACTGTGAGCTAAATAAACCTTTCTTCCTTGACTTTTTTTTTTTTTTCTTGCGGAACCAGGAACCAGGGATTGAACTCAGGCCTTTGCGCTTGCCAGGGAAGTGCTTATTGTACTCTTCCTTTATTTTGGATGTTGGGTATCTTGTTGCATTGAGAGAAATGTAACTGAGACAGTCTTTCTTAGTCCTTTTGACATTAGGGAAAAGCTAGAAGTTGCAGAGCGCCATCCAGCGAAGCAGGTGGAAGAGGACACATCACAAGGTCGTTATGAGCCTGCTTTCCACCGGGAAGCACACAGCAGCACAGATCACTGTATTATTTTTTTATTATTCCTCCTGAAGACACTTACAAAAGAGGTCTTCCAGAACTGCTTCAAGAAATGGCAAGAATGATGATAAAACTGTTCTAAGCTATGGGAATCGTTTGAGGGGGATTAAGAGCAACATGACTTTTAGGTCAATCAAGTTTTTAAAAATGTAAACATTCATCAGATACTTTGATTGCAAGCTGTGTACTTCCGTTTTAATTTAACTGTGTATCTCACCCACTGAACTGTGGTTTTCAATTTGCTTACAGAACATAATAAAAGGAAGGACAGTAACTTCTTAATAGTGATAATTGTATTAGGGTTTTACTTAGAGGAACAGATATAATATTAAGGAACAGAAATTAATGCAAGATAAGGAACTACAAGACTAGCTTACGACAGTCAGCCGCAGAGTCAGATGAGGGAACATGAAGAGAGCATCTGCACGCCCCAGACTGAAGAATTCAGTCCCAAGATCTGAAGCTCACTGCTGTGCTCCGAGTAAGGCTCTAATCGTCAGCTAACGGGTCTACGACGGGAGGCTGAAGAGTCTGCGATGGACTCTGTAAAGTCTGCGCTGCATGCCAGGCGATGAAGGCCAAGCTGAACTGAAGTTCCTCCCACTAAGTGAGGGAGAGAGGGAGGGAGGGAGAGAGAGAGAGGTCCACCACGTCCTCAGCCCCTTTATACGGTCTCTTTTTGCTGAGTCACTCTGGGGCAGAACCAAATGTGCTCCAGGGCTGGAGCCCCACCAGCCAGAACTGAGCTAGAACTGCGCCAGAACTGCGCCACAGAGTCCTGCGGCCAAGTTGACACGATGTACCAACCACACAACAATCAAATGGATTCCAAAGAGCTTATTTGGAATATACGGTTGTTTATTTATTTCATTTCTCCAAAACACGTGTGAAGTTAGATATTTCCTTCAGACTTTGCACCAGTGTCAGGCGGTGTCCCCCCTGGTATTGTTCCGATGATGTATTTCTCTACCTTCATATTCATAAGTAGAGGAAATGAGATTTAAAATAAAGCATTTTCTTCTATGCCTCATGATGATATTGTTTTCAATTTTAATAATATTTTATTAAATATTAAAGCACAAATGCAGCCTAATTTAATGTGAAACACATAACGCGAGTCAAAGAAAGTTGAATTCTCACGTCTGTGTGACTAAATTAAATTGTTTGAATCAAAATATATTTGTGTGTAGACAAAGCTTAAATTTTATGTCAAATATGTAACACCTGTGTAACATTATGAAACATTTTAGAGTGTGACATGAACACAACTTAAAACAAAGAGTAAATAAAAGTAGGTATTCAAATATTAATCTTGGGATTAGATACAAAACCAAAAGCCTAGGTAAGGAAAAATCTAAGACCAAAAGAACAGACATAATAGTTAAACTTATTTTAAGCTTCTTAGCAGCTATTTTTAAATAAATATAGCATAACTTATTTTCCCCTTGCCTAAAGAAGAAAAAAGTTCATCCAATTCCCACCAATGCATCAATTCCTTTCTTGAGACATTAGTTTATGTGGGCCTTGGTGTGACAATACTTTTCCACAATATTTTTTAAAGGGTAAAATGGGTTTCAATTGTTTGTTGTGTTGTTCTTCCACATGCATTGAAAAAAGTCATGACCTCACAGCTTGATTGAGAAGAGAAAATTCTGGAAGGAAGTAAGACAGTACTGTTCAAATTTGTAGACCTGTCATTATCCTCTTTGACCAGGGCTGAACTTTATAATACCTCGATGTGTGAGTCATCCAATGATTTTCTATACCTATTACAAGTGGAGAGCCACTTAATAAATTATCTCCTTCTGCTTAATATAATTTAAGATTTCCTAGTTATTTTGAGGGCTTATAAAATTAAAAAGTCCTCCAAAAAGCAGTTTTCCTAAAGTAAATAAATAGGCATAACTTTTAAAATCTTATAATATGAAAACTTACAAGGAAAGGCAGTTATGTCCTGTATTATTGATAATTTGTAAGCCAAGGTTGAATTTTTTCCTGTAACGTTTTATACTTAAGACATTATTTCATTGTAAGAAAAGAAATGAAACAACATCTGCCAGATACTAACTGTATTTCATATATTCTGCCAGGTTATCTTACATATTTTATATCATTAAATATTGCAATTAAACTTGGAGAACCCCATGCTGATTAAGGGTACATATTTAATTTTGTGGGGTTACTGAAATCTAGTACAGAGATGTATGTACATGGGATCATGAAATTGAATATTCGGGAGAAATCAATTTTTCAACAGCTTTGTGAAATCTGTGGCTAAAGCCGTAAGAAATAAGTGAACAGAACTTATAAATTGATTCATTAAGCTTTTTCCCTGCAGGTGCCTGTCATGGATATGCTTAGAATAGTTAAGTTGGAATACATTTAAAGTACTGCTGTGTGCAAGTGTAACATCATTTATTTTATTGAAAGCTTCCCCTTGGGAGATAAAACATGATAATGCGTGTAGTTACCAGGACTCGCTGTCTCTCCTTGCGAAGAGGGTTCCCTGCTGCCCAGGGTTCTCCCCATCACTGTTGTCTGAAAGGTAACGTTGAGGCTGAGAGGGCTTTGCTTATTAGTGTTCATGCATCAGTGCAATGAGAAGAGCGAATCAGGGCTAGAAAGGTGGGCAGGACAATGGGAAAGACTGGAAACCTGCCTCAGAGTCAGCTCTCTCTGCTAGAAAAGCAAGGTATATGCATAGTTATTGGGTAGTTCTAGAAAAAAAAATGAATACAAGGAGAATAGAAAGATACTCATTTTATATTTTATGTTTCCTTTGGCTATTACTAAAATCCAGGTTACTGAGGTGTTTTTAAGTCACTTTTTAACTTTTATTTCTTAAAAACAGAGTGATGGGTGTGTGAGTCACATATTGTAGCTGTGCACATTGTATTTCTAAATTCCAGTGGTTTTCCTATCTTGACTTCAATTTCTTAACCTTCCAGCTGTCTGAAAGTCTTATTTTCTGTTCATATGATTTTTTGATCTTGTAGATGGCAATGTTTCCTTATCTATGGCTATTTTATGGACAATTTAGTATTCTTTTCTTCAGTTATTTTTTGGAGAAAATTCTGGACTTGCTCCTATGTAGAATGATATTTCATTATTTTTTTCTGTATTGTTACAATGAAGTTATAATTAATAGAAAAAGTTTTTCTAAGTCGCTCTCCATCAATTCTTCAGATATAGGGCTGGCCAAATAGCTCAGCAGATTAAAGAATCTGCAAGAAGACTCAGGGGCTGGGAGTTCTGTCCCGGACCTGCTGTGATGGTCCGTTCCCCGGGGCTTGCTGAGACAGCAATTGAGAGTGGACGTGGTGGTGGGCACTTGTAATTCCAGCACTTGGGAGGCTGTAAAGAGGTGGATCACTACGGGTCTGATCTAGTAGTGAGACCCCGAACACTCTGTACACTCTTCCCTAAAAATACAAAAAAAAAATTCTTCAGACATACCTTTATTGTATTTAGTAATGAAAACTTTAAATTTTATACGATACAATACAGACTATCCATTTTAAATTTTGTGCCTATATCCAGCTTTAATCAGATAATTAAATATAGCATTAAAATATGGAATAAATTTCAAGCCTAACTTCTACCTGTAAAATGTGCTTGGCCTTTAAGCAGAACCTGAATTTTTATTATTGTACCACAGTGTAGATCAAATGTGAAACTAGTATATATTTAAATTAAAAATGTAAAAATGTGTATAAAAAATTTACTAATGTACACTGAACATATATGGCCTTAGTTTCTCCAAGCTCATGGTAGCAATAGCTAGAATTTGTAGAAATTTTGTTTCCTTGGTTTTTATAAATACTTAGACTAAATATATAATAATGTATTCATCCCTTTGGGCTCTAAACTTCTTGAAGTTTTAAGAAATTGAACAGCAGTGGAACAATGCAGTCTAACAGACAGGCAAATATGATAAATGTACCATGAATAACACAAAATATTCTCTGCAGTGTTACATAAGGAGTCATGCTGCATCGCATCAATTTCCTCAATAAATTCAAAAGTTCCCAATTCATGAATCAGCCAAGTACTCAACCCACAGTGAAAGTCGAGATTGTGGAAACAGCCCAGTTCTCATTATAAATCATGATTCCAGTTGTACTGACTGAATAAAGTTCTACATTCTTCTTATTCCCAATACCTACAGAAGAACACGGATTAATACTCTCCCATTGTTTTTATTTTATTTTACTTATTTATTTTTTGGTGGAACTGGAGATTGAAGCCCTTGCACTTGCCCTGGAAGCACTTATTCCACTGGGCCATCTCCCCGGTCCTTCTCCCATTCTTTTAAAATAACAACTTATTAGCTATTTTAAAATTTTACTTATAGGTCCGACCAAATATCTCAGCAGATTAAAGCACCTACAAGCAGGCACAGGGGCCAGGAGTTCAGTCCCTGGGTCCTGTCATTCTGGCCCCGCCCCCAGGGTGTGCTGAGACAGCAACTGAGACTGGGCGTGGTGGTGAGCCTATAATCCCAGCTCTTAGGAGGCCCTAAACAGGTGGATCACTATGCATCTAACCAGTGAGACCCTGAACACCCTGTAGACCCTTCCCTAAAATACACATAAATTCATAAATAAATAAAATTTCATTTACGGTTTCAGCCTTCATAATTCAGTGAATGTATGAAATGAATTTAAACTATATAACTATATAACCAACACATAGTATATAATCAATATAATTAATATGATTGAGTTATATAATAAATATAATCTTTCTATGTATATTTTACACTCTCTTTTGAATACCTACACATATTAATATACATATATACAAATAGACAAATATATGCATATATATACACAGATAATCATATATGCAAATATATACACATACATTCAAAAGGCAGTATTGTCTACACATGAGCTACTGTCTTTAAGGAGATTTTCCAGTTCTTTTACTCTAAAGGATAAACAAAACCAACATGTATCTCTTCCCAGTATAATCAGCTATGAAGCAGTGAAAAAGACATAATATGCTCTTTTTTAATTTTTAATTTTTTGTAATATGTTCTTTTGACATATATTTTTAGTAATAGGTTGATTTATATACCTGATTACATATCAGTAGACCTCTAAAGCTGAACAAATCCACAGTTGTCTTTCTAGATAAATTTGAAAAGTTGTCTTATTTGGAAAAAAATAAAGTTTCTTCCACCAGATGACTTTATTTTTATATAAAACTTATTAGTTTATATGATAAGAAAAAGCAGAGAACTTGAACTACTACTTGATATTATTACATAACTCCACAGTGTTATTAGAGAGCACTGTGCCACATATTTAAATAAATGATAATAACTAAATAGGTGAAATTACTGATAAATAATGTGTGAGATTTGAACACATACCTACATTAATGTAGTTGATTATTAAATTAAAATTATGGGAATTAGAACTTAGAAATTAGGTTAAGCCATGTATATAAACTTATTTTTTTCCACAAAATGACCTTGCAAGTTGAAATCCCGTATTTTTAGTGTATCTTTAAGAAGTGAAAACACAACATTAAAGCATAATTTTTAAAAACCCTCCAATTTTCCACAAAGATAAGTAGATACATGTAAAGAAGTTTATCTCCCTAACTGATGTTGTAAGTGATTAGAAAGAGAATCCAAAAACAGACATTATGTAGGCAGACAGGATGGGAATGATTAAATATATTTGCTTAGGGCCAAATTTATAAAATTTGTCACTATCAATTAGACAGCTACGAAATCTATCTCCACTGAATAATTTGCATTTATATAGTTGAAAATCTTTCACTCTTTGGTCTTTTTTTTTTTTTTTTTTTTTTTTTTTTTTTTTTTTTTTTTTTTTTTTTTTTTTTTTTTTTTTTTTTTTTTTTTTTTTTTTTTTTTTTTTTTTTTTTTTTTTTTTTTTTTTTTTTTTTTTTTTTTGCCTTTTTGAGATAGGGTCTCACTATGCAGTTCAGGCTGGCCTCAAGCTCATTTTGTAGCTCAGGCTGGTCTAGAACTCACAACAATCCTCCTTCCTCAGCCTCCTGAGTGCTGGGATTACAGGCATGCGCCATCACCCTCGGCTTCCAACTCTTTGGTCTTCTACAGAGTGGGAAAATAAAGTGAAAACAAAAACAAACATAAGGAAAATCACAAACTCATTGCTATCTTCTAAGTCAACATTTAGCTTTCTATTGAAAAACTGCCTTTTTGTATTATTTTATAGTCTTTCTCATTTTTTCTCTAAGAAAATGTTTGCAAATTATTTGGGTAAACAATTCCATGAATTTTTGCTCTGTTGAATTAATATAAATAATTTATGAAAGGAGATGCAGTCATTAAGTTTATCAGTTAAACAGGTAGTATTATAAATCCCTAATGACAAAATTTGAGTGTAGTTTCCATCTCAAAAGAAACATAAACCAAGCCATTAATATTTACATCTTTTCTATTACATATGTGTGAATATTTATAAACATATACTCATGTAGATAATTTAGCTACTATTTCAGAGAATTAGTCATGCAAATAGTGCTGCTCTCTTCTTTTTCTTGTAAAGCCATCTACCCAAGAAATTATTCTTATTTTTATATATAGAAAGACACCTCTAAAACGTTCTACCATCAAAGTTTTTAAATTGTTAGTAGTTTTCTTATAAGACTCCTAATGTGCCCCTATTGGAGGTAGTGACGTATAAAATTCTACCAGTCCATTTCTGTTTCGTGTATTTGTTTAGAGTGAACACAAATGGAAATTGAACACAACCTGGGATTCAGCTATATGTTGAAAACAAATCACTGTGATTATGAATTTTTGAAAAAGAAAAGAGAATGATAAAGAAGAAAATAAATGCTTTAAAATTAACTTCAGCTATTGTGTGTTAATATTTAAAAAGAGAAAAATATTTTAAAAGAGAAATTGTAAAAATAATGCATGTTTCAAACTTTCCTTCATCCTAGTAAAAATGTGATAAGAAGACTAGGTAATTCTAGATAATGATAAGTTGACTACAAAGAAATGGATGCATAACTTTTATTTTAATGTATTTGGTGCAGGGTCTCACTGTGCAGCTCTGACTCCTAATGACCCTCCTGTTCTCAGCCTCTCTGGTGCTGGGATTACAGATGTGCACCACCATGCCATGTCTCAGTGGATGGTTCAGTGCGCCTGGGGCTAGGGGCAGCTCAGCATGCATGGAACCCCAGTCCCTGTGCTTGCCTAAGCAGGGCTCAGTCCTCTGTGGTATCTCACTGGCCCATGAATAACTTATTTTGAATTCAACATTTAGTTTATAATGCTTTGAGCTGGGTTAGGTCTGAATTTGTAGGAATCCATAAACGACCAACTTTCATCAGGCATTCTTTTTTGGTAATCAATTTTCACAGAAATCGTTTATATATTTTCATAAGAGGCTACATTCTAATGTTTGGTAACTTTTAATGTTTAATTATCACATTTTTCAGAAAATATAGCTTACTCGAACTTGATTTAAATTTGCCTATATTTGACAAGTGTTTAGGCTAGAAATGCTCTAAACCAAATATCATTTTAAAGAACATTCAGATTGATTCTTTAATAGACAGTTTATAAATACAATGTAATGAACTCTATATACAATTTATTTGTTCTAATATTATGAACAGTGATTTCTGAGACATTTCAATTTATCGTCAATATGATTTCAGCAGATTATGCTATTTCAAATTCTTTTTTTAATCCCAGTTCGTTTATTCACATAATGTTTTATTTTGAGCTCTTTATATTTAAAATATTAGTATATCATACGCAGTAACACTGTGTTTCCTTTTCTTTCTTAATGTTTTATTTTGTTCTATAAACTTTAGCTTATCTTTTCTATTTCTTATTCCCATTTGGAGATGTAGTTTTCAAAGATGATTTTCTTATTTATACAAAGGCAAGGCTTTTGCACCAAAATATTTTGAATTTGATCAAAGTCAAAGCTCAGATTCTTGAAAATGAGATTTTTCTCAGTTGGGAATCAGAGCCATATATTGCCTGATGCAGTCTGAGCACAGAACTTGACACAATTCTCTGCATAAACAATGGAAAGAAGAAATAGGATGAAATTGAGACAAAGAACCTATTCACAGAGCAAGAGGCTTGGGTTTACTAAAATACATATACAAGTCTCCTGCATTCAGTTCATAGAGTTCTTATTGCTTCTGATTCTTTTTAATCTGTAATAGTTTTTTCAAATCTATTGTTTGTGTATTTATCTGCGTTCCCATACACTATCCTGTTAAGTTCTCACAATACTTCTACCTACCCTTCTACATTCTCATGACATGCATGTATTATTGGTAAGGAAAATTATACCACTTGAAGATAGAATCACCTGGCTTCTAGGACTATAACCCAGCTCTACAGATTCTCTTGGTAATCCTTATTAACATTTTGTATCAATAAAATAGATTTGGCATTTTGTTTCATGTTGTGTTGCTGGGGATCAAACCTCAGGCTTCACACATGTCTAGCACACTCTACAACGGAGTCACACTCCCTATCTCAATAACACGTGCATTTAAAACACCTGTAATTTGTTACTCTGTGTATTTAATTTTCCTCTCTATTGACCCAGGACTCTGGCCCTGCTTTCTTCCTTCTTGGGAGGTTACCTTACACCTATTAAATAACAGTAAAATCCACACATTCATGCCTGTCTTCTTGTCAAGTATCCAGACTCATTTATTCAGCTGCCAGCTGGATATATCCATTTGAAAGTTTTGATGTAATTCCTATTCATCAATGTCCTAAACTGAACTCATCAATTTTCTTCCAAGCTGGGTGTGGTATGTAAGATAATATACTTTATGCCACAGATGTCTGCATCTTAGTTCTGAAAAAAATGATTGTGCTGGTTACATGATACTATGGTCTGAATATTACTCAACATGTATGTATTAAAACTTATTCACGCTTATAGTGATATTAAGCGGTAGAGTCTTTTAGTCAGGGATTAAATCATGAGGATTCTACTTCAATAAATAGAATGGCATCTGTTTTTTTTTTTCCTTTTTCTTTTGTATATTCAACAATGATCATTATATTCAGTATTGTTGTCTTCAAATTAGTTCAGATTGCCAGACATAAGCATGCAAAATTGGTCCAAAAATTAAAAAGAAGAAAAAAATTAAGCATTAATTTTTCCTTTCAATAGTCTGGTAGAAATCACCAAGCTGTTCTGTGTATGTACATATTTTTTTATTTTCTTTTTTTTTAATCTTTTATTTGTTTGGTATAGGATCTGGCTACACAGCTCAGACTCATAATAATCCTCCTTCTCAGCCTTCCAGCACTGGCGTTATAGGCATGAGCCACCATGCTCAGTTTCAGCTGCTCAGCATGGGCCAACACCACATGTGGTACCAGGGATCAAACCTGTCCATTGTGCTTGTTAGGCAGGTGCTTAGACTGCAGAGCTATCGCCTAGGCCCCTTTTTTTCCCTTCCCTTTCCTTCCTTTCCCTTCCCTTTTTTTTCCTTTTCCCTTCATCTTATTTTCCCCTCTTCCCTCATCTCAGTTGTTCTACCCCTTTGGGGCATCTTTTCAGAAGAACTGAAAACATCATTCCAAAGCATCATGTGCACATTCATGTTTATTAACAGTGCAATTTGTCATAGATAAATCTTGGAAATCAGCTTAACACCTGTAAATGGATGAATGGATAAAAAGATGTAGAAGTTCTATAGAATGGAACATTACTTAGCTATAGAAAAGATAAACTCAAGGATTTTATAGGTAAATGGATGGACCTATAGACCATATTCATAAAGGAAAATCAATCAGACCCTCGTGTGTAAATATATTGCCTCCCTAGTGCAACAACTTGGAAGAGTACATAAAATCCAAATGATACAATAGGTAGTGTGAAAGGGAGTGGATTAGAATCTCATTAAACTTGGAGGGCAGTCCCCTAGGTGTGCTTATCCCTTGCACTTTTCAGTGTGTATGAACAAAGCATTCCTTCCTCCTGCCCTCTACCCATCCATCAAGAAGGTTCCCAGTAGATGTAGTTGTTGGTATGTAGATGGTACATCTTCCAGTCTGTAGAATGGTGACACATGACTTTCTGTTTTTGTTTTTCTAAATTACACAGTCTCAGTGTGTTGTTGCAGCAACACTAATGGACTAAATAGAGTGGTAAAGTGGATATATTTAGAACCATTAATCAGTTATAGAATTAAAATTCTTAGTCTGAGGGGCTGGGGAGGTGGCTCAATGGAATAAGAGCTTGCCTGGCAAGCGCAAGGATCTGAGTTCAATCCCTGGTTCTGCCAAAAAAAAAAAAAAAAAAAAAAAAAAAAAAAAAAAAAAAAAAAAAAAAAAAAAAAAAAAAAAAAAAAAAAGGCTGGATTGATAATTGTTTGAAGCCGGGAGTGGTGGCGCATGCCTGTAATCCCAGCACTCGGGAGGCTGAGGCAGGAGGATTGTTGTGAGTTCGAGACCAGCCTGAGCTACAAAGTGAGCTTAAGGCCAGCCTGAACTGCATAGTGAGACCCTGTCTCAAAAAAAGACAAAAAAAAATTCTTAGTCTGTTCATCATAAAGTAGATTTATTTGGATGGTCCAGGTAAACCAAAGTCATCACAAAAGTCCTTAAAAATAAAAGTGGAGAAAGAAATGGAGCATAATTTTTATAACCTTACAGCTGACTATGTAAGAATGCTCAGAAAAATTCACAGTGATGGAATGGGAAGATGCATAATGAAGAATCCAGCCGAAGAGCATATGTGGCCTCTGCAAGGTGAAAACGCTCGGATGTTATGGTTTGCAAAAGGTGTCCCCCCAAAGCCTCATGCAGTCTTGGGGCAGTGGCTCCTGGAGTTTGTGATTGATTACTGTGGGTGTGGTGCTGCATCTGCCTTGGGACAGGTAATTTGCATTTCAATGTAAGGAGGGAAGAGAAGCCAGCTGCTTGAGCTGCTGCTACCCCTCCCTTTTGCTCCTGCTCTTTGCCACCACCATGAAAGGTTGATTTCTGCTATGTTCTGCTCTGTCTTGGAGCCAGCTGAGTATGCACTGAAACCTCCAATAACTGTGGGCTAAATAAACCTTTCCCTCTGGGTATTTGTCCCAGGAAATGAGAGAAGAGTAACTAAGACAGATTTGGAACCAGGAGCGGAGTCGTTGCTATGACTAAACCTGACCATGTGGATTACAAGGTTTTGGGAATGGCTTATGGGAACCAATAGCAAAGGTTCAGAGATGTCGCCTACAAGCAATGTGCTGGATCAGCTTCAGCTGTTCTCTTTGGGAGATTCTGGTCAGAGCTCAGAAGACCAGAAGGCTGATAGAAAACCTGCCTGTGAAGACCAGGCTGGGAGCTTTCTGCTGGAAAGTAGGACTGCATTGGTTTTAGGCTCTGGACTACATCTGCTATGGCTTGGCTGGAGCTTTGTCTGCATTTTGTTCGTGTCCAGAGACTGCCTGAGCCTGAGTTTAAGCATGGTGGACTGATAAACCTGGCAAAAGATATTTCAAAGCAGCCAAATATTAAGGCAGTGGTATGGTTGTTAATGGGGGCTTTTAGTCAAATTTATGTTGAGAATGAAGAGCAAGAAGCCCAGCAGTATGGTTCAAAATGTGAGTTTGTCCAAAAAGGGAGTGCCAGGAAGGCTGTGGACTACAAAGATGGAGCTGAAAGGATCTCCAATATGGGAAGGAACCTGAGAATGGAAAGGATGGCCTGAGGGCATCACAGGAGGAGGTAGATCTACCTTTTGCAGCCTCAGAGCTGCAAAGATCAGGGACTTTGCCTTTAGGGGAAAGCTACACAGCCCCATGTTCCAGAATGGTGACAGTGGCCACAACAGGTTCCAGACTGATGCCAACATGGAGAAATTATTCCTCGGAATTAGGAACAGGGTGCTCAGCGATCCAGGCATTTGATCCCTACAGACAAGATAGAGGAAAGCCTGGCTAATGCTCTAATGGGCAGCAGACCTTGGCGTCATCCATGTGGCACTGGTTTTAGGTGCATGCAGAATACAAGTTCTGAGGTTAAGAAGGCTTCCACCTCGACTTCAGAAGAAGGCCTTGGAGGTCAGGTGGTGTGCCCCTGAGAGGGCAGTGTGTGAAGCTGTGAGTGAGAAGAAGCCTGCTCCATGGATACCCCAGAAGTTTGGAAAAGCCAGGACAACAATGACATGTTTGAAAGATTTGCAGGTGAGGGTTTAGAGGGAGACAGGGAACAGCACATTAGAAACCAGAGGAATGATGATCCTTGTTATGCACTGGAATCATTAACCGAAATGAAGGAAAGAAACCTCCTGTATTGTAGCTGAGGAAATTATTAGAGTTTCTGCTTTGTTTACTCATAAACAAAGTTCCTAGTAAAATGTACAAGAACAAAACAAGAGATTATTAAGATAAAAGGAAGAGGAGCTGGGTTATTGGGAGGTCTTCATATTATTAAGATCACAAAGGCTTTAACATTTAAATACTTCCTTTCAAGAAAGTGAACATTCTGAAAACTGAGCTTATGGTTGGGCAATGTTTTCCTCAGCCTGGAGAAAATGAAAAGTCAATGTATTTTTTTTTCATACAAAAGACAATGGGGAAGACTTTAAAGTGAGACATACTTTATATCACTTCAGCAGACACAGAACTAGAAATGAGATTCTTGAGGCACTAACTATGGGGAAGCCTTCAATCTACTACAGAGAACACCATAATTATGATGGAAGAAATAAAATTCTTGAGAGTTTTATGCTAGTTTGGACAGAGAAGGACACAGAGAACACATAATCTAGAGATGGCTGCCAGGTTCCAAACATATGTAAATTGTGTTTTGGGAAAATTATAGGACTTTTGAGCTGATGATGGGATTTGGGGGAAAACCTTCCATCAGTTGATGATGTGATATGCTTGGTGAGATGATGGAAGGAGTCAGAGTTAAATTAAGGCATTTATAAATGCAATAAATGAGTTCCATTCATATCTAAGAGGAAATCCTGGACGGCAGATTGGTGCTCCCTAAAACATTCATGGCTTATTTCTAGGGACGTATAGATGTGTCAGGTCAGCAAAGAAAAATTAGGGTTGCTAAAGAGCTGACTTTGATTCAAAAAGATGATCTTGGCTAATTTACGTGGGTACAGTGAAAATGTGAGTGTCATTAAATGTTGGGAGAGTGAGAGAGAGAAAGACAGATAGACAGAGAAAGACACAGACAGACAGAGACCTAATTTCCAAGCACTTCCAGAAAAGGATAGAGTTTCTAGTTAAACCTTAATCTTAATCCAATGACACAGATGTGAACATATACCTTTCAATAGTATAAACTAATACACTTGTTTTAAGCCAGTAAAATTGTTATAAATCATTACAACAGTAGGAAAGCAATGCGTGATTGTACCTCTGCTGTGATTTGTTTTGCTGACCTCCGTGTATCTATTGTCTTACCCATGGTGTTGCTGGTCATTCTTGTCCCTAGTCTCTCTGCAAGACTCCGCATCTGAGCTCAGAAATGTTCCTAAAGCGAGTCTTCTCTCCACACTTATTATGATTTTTTCCTGATAAGTTTGATTATTTTGAAACTGAGCTTGTTAATATTCTTAAAATTATCTCTAACATGAAAATAAAAATCCTTTGTCAGTGTCAGCCATGTGGATGAGTCACAGTAATTGCTTGACCAATTTGCTCTCTGTGAAAGCCTGAGAAGTTTTTCTCTCGAGGTGACTCACCTTAGACATACTACATTATCGATCATCTGTGGCCCCATAATCTCCTTGATTGGAAAATTTGGGACACAATTGAGTTACATGATGGTACAGTACAGGTTCTCATATGTGCTGAGTCCTCACTAATTGTAAAAGGCTAGGGCCAAAATGTTGGCTGTCGTTGCTGCCCTTCTTTTTCTCTGATTTTTGGTCTGCAAACTTAAGTTGTTAAACCTCCAGAAGAGAAGATTTTATTATTATCCTACAACATAGGCAGTTGAGCTTAACTTCACTCTCTGTCTGAATATCAAACACTTTAGATAAAACATGGAACAGGTATTTTCCATTGAGTACTGATATGTCAAAGTTTAAGTCCCTATAAAATATGAAGAATAAAATTTTTTAAAATATTAAAAAAATAGGAATAAACAAGGTAGACACTGACAAAGGATCTACAAACTATGGAACAGGGTTTCAGGATAAATCCTGAAAGGATTTGCCTGATCTTGTCAGATACAAAAGCTACATTTCTCGTTATATAACTCTTGCCTTATCTTGGTCTTAACCATCCAGCAGAAAAGTATAAAAATGAGATATAAAAAGTAAAGCCATATTAATATGCTGAGCTGTGAAAGGCTCAAGTCAACAACCTTTGACACTGCCAGTCCTATGGAAAACCCACTACTATTATGGACTACTGGTCTATATTGGAATATTTTGCTGAATTCACACACCTGCAATATTTAAATGGCAATGGAATACCCATCTGTGACAAAACTAAACAAAAAAGGGGATACAAATGAAGGACCATTTTGTATCTGTATATTCAAAGTAATTAGGATGCATATACAGCTACTTTCTCTTAATTCAATGAATAGAAAGATTTGTACTAATAGTGTTTGTGGACAGGATATCATGTCTGCATCTTTTACTGTGAATAACCACTATGAAGACAACATATGCAATGTATTAATTATTGAAACTGTCCTACTATTTGGTTTTGAAAGTGACATTGCTATTTGTTTCTAAATAAAATTATCAAAACAATAAAAATAAAGACAAAATCATTTGTAATAAGTTCCAGTGAATTCTCATGACTTATCCTGGAGAAGAATAGTCAACCTCCTTAAAACTAGATTTAAGCTGTCCCAAGATAACACTGAGCTCCTTATGATGCCTCTGACCTAACTTGATTTTGTATTTGTCTGCTCTGCTCTAGTCTCTGCAAAATTCCTGTTTTCTTTTTCTATCTCTGAGCCTAAAATGACCTCTTCTCTCATAATCTGACTTACAATGACAGATCCCTGCTCACTATGTCTTGCTTTGTACTCTTTATTTTCTGTACCATATTTTCCCCACTGTCTAATATAATAAACCTTAATTCTCTATTTTTATGTTAGTGAAAACCAGTGAGCCTGATGCACAACAGCTGATCTATAACTGATGACTCTACTGCATCCAGCCCTTCCCTCCTTCTGCTAGCTTTAGCCTGCGGTGCTCCTGTCATACCGATAGAATCATGTAATTCCTCCTTCTTACATTCAGGTAGAACCTGTGGTTTCTTTCTAGTCAGTAGAATGTCAAGGTGAAAAGGGTTTTTGGTTGTGATTAAGATTCTAATTTAGCTTATTAGAAGCTAACCAAAAGCGAGATTACTGTACAGGTCTGACTTCACCAAGGTGAAAACCAAGGTGAAATCAAGACTTTAAGCAGCATTGAGGTCACTGTTGAAGGGAGAACCTTTAGTGCTGACTTTAAGGACACATTCATGTCCTGAACTCCCTATGGAGAGACCCATGTGATGGAGAACTCTGGAGCATCTAGGCTTGAGACTGGGGGTGGGATCCAGCCAACAGTTTGTAAATCTCTGTCACCCTAAGTCACCCAGATGCAATTATAAACTGATTCAATGATAAGAGTGAGCTTAAAAGTTATTGTCCAGATACATAGACAGCTAACAACATGATTAAAGTGTGTCTTGAGAGACTCAGAGTGAAGGATATGGAACATTTGTACCAGGGGGTCAGTGACAACCCAAGTGTATACTCTTTAAAGGCGTTTAGAATCTAATGTGCTATTTTCAATAGAAAAGTAGGGCAATTATGTAGGCCATCCCTTCTGATGGTCATTTAGTATTTTATATTTTTGTTTTTAGAAATCAAACACATGCTACCTCAATCAAGTAAAGTTAGGGCTATCGGTTGTCATGGTTTGGGGTTTTGCAAGACAATATAGTACAAGACATGTTTTATAATATTAGTTTATAGGGAACCACCCAAGGATCATATACAAGTGCAAAGAAATCTATCCGCACTCAATAATAAAGACTCCAGGTGAGGGCCTGGATCCTGGTATCCTACATGAGTCCAGCTGAAAACCTAGAGCTATAACATTGCCAGCTAGAGGCCTAGAGCCCACAACAAAGTTTCATGCAGGCCTGCTTCATGGATCTGTGATGGAAAGGCCCAAAGATCACTGGTGG
Source organism: Ctenomys sociabilis (assembly GCA_004027165.1). Classification (NCBI taxonomy): domain Eukaryota; kingdom Metazoa; phylum Chordata; class Mammalia; order Rodentia; family Ctenomyidae; genus Ctenomys; species Ctenomys sociabilis. The sequence continues at coordinate 9,874 of PVKA01005647.1, read as the reverse complement.
AACCTAGGAGGTCTATGACAATGAGTTGAAGGATCTGAGCCTTGCTAGCAGGCTGAGGGATATGAACTGGAGCTAGGAAGCCATACTCAAGATAAGCACCAGAGCTCACTCAAAGCTACCACAGTTATCCTCAGCAACAGTGAGGTCCTGAGCTCCTCAAGAGATGAAGAATGCTGAGTTCCATCAGGAAAGACAATGCAACAAGCTTTTTCATGAGGCTGCACAGTGCACCATCTTCCCTCCGGAGCCAGGAAGTGATGATCAATATGAAGACTAAATCTCCTTCTAAGTTCATAGGGAAAGCAGCATGAGAAGATCTTCTAGCAGAACAGCCCAACAGCACTAGAAGCTTCCAATGGTCCCAACAAGTTCTCCAAAAAGCATCACTATGCGTTTTGACAGCTTCTCCTGTTCTGACTTTATGCTGACAACAACCCTCAGGTGGGTCTCTCACAGCCAGCACCACACTAATTTAATTCAGCCAGGTGTAATAAGTTGACCACTTGTTAGAACTCCACTACAACAATCATAAGGTTTATTCCCTTATATTATATATGCCCTGAGAAAAATGAAACATCAATTTAGTGGATTGCTACCAAAGATTCACTATCTCAGTTTAATCATAAGAAAAACCAGAGAGCTATTATACAAAACTGTGAGATATCATACAAAATATGGAGCCTGTTCATATTTTGTGTACTAGATGCCTTCACAGATGATAAAGAAAGGCCTTGTAAATCCCAGATTAGAACAAAGAAATCTGGCACTGAAAAGACAGGAAAAATTTTAATTAAAATCTGTTGGTATGTTAATATTGTATCAACAATCGTTTTCTTGTTTGAGTAATTTGAATCTGTGTGCTTGAATAAAACATTATTTATTTATTATAAGTTCAAAATTACTTCAAAGTAAGCGTTTTCAAGAGCTAACAAGCCAAGCACAGAGCAAAGTGATGGCTAATTTGAGTCCCCTCTATTAATTTTATTGGGGAAATTCCTATTTTTTAACTTTGATGAAATTCCATTAATTGATATGATGCCATTGCATATTAGTCATAGCAAATGCAGCCACCTTGACAGCAGCTTAATCCAGGGGTTTCTGTCATTTCGGGGAAATGAAACTGCACAGATGAATTACCAGGGGACCTCCGTGTTTTCCAGTTTCACCACAAACACTAAAGATTAATGTTTTAGTGGTGTAAGCCGCTACAATAAGACACCTTGCATATGGTGACTGATTAGCAACAGACGTTTGTTTTTCATAGTTTACAAAGCTGGGACGCTCAAGGCTGATGTCGACCGGGCGGGCGCAGCGCGAGGGCTGCTTTCAGTTCGTAGGCCCTGTCTTGCTGTGTCCTCACTGAGTCCAATGGACAAGGAAGCGCTGGTCATTGATAGTGCACAGATCCAGTGCATGAGGGGCTATGCCTTCAGGGGTTGATCTCCTCCAAGCTCTGGAATGGGGTGTTAAATTCCCATTCATGAATTTTGGGGGACCCACACATTTAGACCCTAGCAATGAAACTGAAGACAGATATAGATACAGATATAAATAGATACTATATTATCTCCCACATATATATGGCTGTGTACACATATGTGCATGTGTTACATTATTATTTATTTATTATTATTAATTTTATTGTTGGCGGAACCGGGGTTTGAACTCAGGCCATTGCTCTTACCAGGGAAGCGATTATTCCACTGAGCCATCTCCCAGTCCCTGACATATTTTATTTCATTAAACTTACACTTTATTTCCTCAGCATTCTCACTTTTCCTTCTTCCATCATGAACAAAGATAAAAACAAGAGGGGCAAAAGAACGAAATAATGTATTCTCTCACAAAATAAAAATAAAGAAAAATAATAAACTCAAATGATATAAAATCAAAAGAACAGTTAAACACATGAGAAGATTATGCTAATCAGTTGTAACATAACTTGGGAAGGTTGGTATTTTTTTTCTTTTTAATATATAGAAATGAAAAGTAAGTAATATAGGAATATTAAAAGTTACAGTTGTAAGCCGGCCAGATAGCTCAATGGACTAAAGCACCTGCTTAGCCAGAGCACAGAGGTCAAGGTTTGATTCCCAGCCTGCTGTGCTGGCCCCGTCCCCAGGGCACGATGAGACTGCAATTGAGCCTGGGCCTGGTGGCACATGCCTGTAATCCCAGCTCTGGGAAGGCTGTAAACAGGTGGATCACTACGAGTCTGATTTGTGCAGTGAGACCTTGAAGACCCTGTTCTAAATACATAACACAAAAAAGTTACATTTGAAATTTAATGCTTAGACTTCCAAAATTCAAAATATCCATTCCTTTTTACATTTATGTAGTATAAATGACATCTCATTATTTAAAGTGAAATATTTCAAACCTTTAACCATAGGAGATTAATACTCTATCTTAACCAGATATCATGATATAGGGATAAAAATATTGCTATTATTTTAAAACTAATTTTCTTTGCTTTTTATCACTTTTAGTTTATTATTTTCAAAAATAAACACAACCACTTTGGTATTTACATAATTAACTTGTTTTAAAATTCAAAGAGAAAAGCATATTAACTCACTGGAAACATACTATAAAAACCATTTCAAATGTTCAAGTGGTTTTCATATCCTTTGCCCAATTTACTAACTTTTCTATACATTAACTTCATGTCTTCAAGTCCTAGGAATATGTATTTTTGAAAAATTGATACTATGATTTCATGATACATTTTAGGTGTCACATGTGAGGTTAATTGCAATCCATTATTCTATCTTTTTGGAAGAATGCTGAGAGGAACTCTAAGAAGGTGAAGATGTAGGAGCCTGAATCTATAACTGAAAGTCATGTTACACTGTAACTTGAGGGCTAATTCTGCAAAGTGTAGCCAATACCCATAGTGTACTTAGGAAATTTTTATTGCTGTGGCATGACCAATTGTAGAGACAATTAAACAAAAACCTTTAGCTGCAGTCACGTTCATCATATCTAGCTCTCAATATGTGCAGTAAGTTTAAGTAAGACCTTGTAAAATAATGCAATATTTTAATATGTCATTATCCACTACTTAGAGTTTCCACCAAGATATTTATTTTAATGCTGTGACGGATTAAATGTTCTATCACTAACATTAATAATCCTCTTTACAGCAATGCAGTTTTCAGTACACATCTATTCAATGAAGCGAAGCTGACCTTATTAAAACATCAAATGATAAACAGGAATTATCAGCTAATGAATTCTGAAAAATGTGAATCACTTAAATATTATCTTCCCACATTGCTTTCTGCTTTCTTTTTCACATGCTTTTAAGTTTTTTTTTTTTTTTCACTGGTGGGAAGTCAAATTTTAGTATTTAAAATGCAAATTTTTCAATATGCTGCTCACTTTCAAAATGATATTTTGTTTAAGTTTTCCCTGCAAGGTGACAAATACCAGGTACAGCAACTCCACTCCTTGGGGATATAATTAGCCAGCTTGTTTACATGACCCCTGTTGAGGTTGTAAGCGTCTGTACACAGATAATGTTGGTTACCATGGACTGGCCCTGCCCACAGTGGATTCCCGAGGTGTTTTTATGCATATATTCACTTTTTCTGGAGCTCTCCTCGCTATCCTTTAATGAGGACGCAAACAAATTGGAGGAAATGAATTTAAATTTGAAGTTTTCTGCAATTAGCATGAAAGTGTTTAAACATGGGTGACTTACAATTAACATCACATTAATTTATGTGCAGTACCTCAAATCATTTATCACAGCAATATTCAGAATTAATAATAGCACCTCAGATTCCTTGCTCACTTTTAGGAAATAAAATAATTTGTTCCAAAATGTCAGCCTGTTATTTAATATTTCTCTTTCTTTTTTAAGATTTAATAACAATTGCGCACACTGGAATAAATCCTGGATAGCTTTAGTAGTGCCTCTGGTCTGTGTTGAACTCAGGAATGCTGTATGATTTAAAAGGGAAAAAAATAAACTTAAATCAACAATTTTAAAATATTCAAGGTAATAGTCCGAAGTCAACCTGAAATGCAGATTAGCTCTCCGGATACTGTCAACAGCTGGTGATTTCGTTGTACCTGTGGGACATCCAGAAGGCACAATTTACAAGCTGAATCTAAACGGGCGGGGGAGAGATCCAGGCAGGGCTTTTGGATTTGACACTCCAGCATGTGGACAGTGATGGGCGTCATGTCAACAGACCAGCTTTTTCCTGAAGACACCAAATAACTTAACAAACAGAGCTCGGAAAAACTTCAGGTTTAACAGTGGGCAAGCAGAGAAAAGAACTACAAGTAAAATGAGAAAAAGAATATTAAATAAAGAGGACATTTTAGCAAGATAGCAAATATGTGACGATGTAAGAGAACCCAGGTAATGATATCAAATACCACAGGTGTCACAGACAAGCCTAAAAGATTATCAGAGCATTATGCTTATTGCGTCTTTCTTATATTTCCTAGAATGCAAAAGAATAGGTGGCAAGCCTGGGAGCGGACACCAGAGCATGAAGAAAATTGAAAAGAAAAAGAAAATAGTTTATTTTCATTTAAGATCCCCACTATACATGTAGGAGAGGACAGTGCCAGGATGAACCCAGAAGCAGAATGTGTTTTCCCTGAGGTCTGAGCAATCTGAGTTTTTGTACAATCTAAGAGGAAGCAACACTGGAGGACAAACTAGAGATAGATGGGAGAGAGGAATGGAGAGTTCGGGGATTCTAGCCAGTGTCGTCAGGCTAGGCTCACGAATGCAGTGAGGAGAGCTGGTTTGGATTTGGAGAAGGGACACATGTTTCATAAAATAATCTATGGGAAAAGAACAGCAGTTTATGTCAGGGTCAATGTAGGCTTGGGTGGGAAACTTTTGATGGAATGTCCTGACCGCTTCCTCTTTCTCTACAAAGGCTTCCTTTCCCTCTGTAAAGTCAGGCACAGTTTTTGATTGTGAGCACAAGTGGGAAAAAACATGGAAGAAGGCTGAGAGGATAGTGAGCAAAGACATGAGCTAGACTGTTGGATTGCTGAGAACCCGAGTATAAAAACAACTTTGAACAACTTTCTTATGATGTGATTTTAGCCTATTTACAATAAGACACAATGTTTTTGTTTTCTTTCCTTATGTAATCATAGGGATATATGTATGTTAAATGTTCTTGTTTTAATCTACTTTTATAAAGAATACAAAATAGCAAAAAAAAAATTCAGCAATGGTTGTTCTATTGCATAATAATGTTATCTTCAAATTTGTTGTTTAGGTTGCCAGATATATACTAGCCAAATTGGTTTAAAAATTATAAGAAATTAAAAGAAGAAAAGAAAAATAGAATAATAAAATAATAAAAAATTTAAGCACTAACTGTTCCTTTCAATAGACCAGCAGAAATCAGCAGTACAATTAGCCAAACTATCCTGAATATATACATAAATATCTTTTTCACTTTAAATTTTCTTTTCTAAACAAACATAAACCCTTAAATTATGGTTAATGTGGAAAATACAACTCTTCATAATCATCAGTGTTTCTCTGAAAACTTTACGATTTTTTTTAAAATTTTTTGCTATGCTCGTGCAGAAGCTGTTTTTGGAAAAATTAAGGACCATCATATTGCTGCTGGTACACAAAAAATATTTAAACTTGCTCCAAATCTTTCAACAATGCCTTTGTTTACTTTTTTGATCCCAGGAACCAAACACAGGACCTTGTACTTGCTGGGCAGGTGCTTGTTCCACTGAGCTGTACCCGAAGGCCCAACTGTGCATCTGTATGAAATAGAGAGTTTTCTGTTCTTTTTATAAGTTTTATTGAGAAACAAATAGCAATGAGACAGTTTCAAAACAGGTTAGTATGACAGTGACAATAATTCATAGATTGCATATTGTTGTCTTCCTAGTAGTTATTCATAGTAAAAGATGCAGGCATGATACAAAAGGTATTAATAAAAATCTTTCTTCTCATTGAGTTAAGAGAAAGTAGCTGTATATCTATCCTAACCATTTTGAATACACAGATACAAAATGATCCTTCATTTGTATCCCCTCTTTGTTTAGTTTTGTCAGAGATGATGTGAGAGTTTTCTTTAGTGCCTTGTACCTGTACCTCTTTCACTATTTGCCAGGCGTCTGTGCATTTACTGGGGCACATTACAGTAGGCCTGAAACTGTTTACAGTGCAGAACTTGAGGCTTCCCTTCCTGCTTACCTGAAGCTTCAAAGTTAGCAAGCAAACAGATTTGCTAGATGCTCCTCAAGTTATTCTGGAAAGACACCCAGAATGAATGTGATTTCCTGGATGCTTTCTTCCACATTCCCAGGGGGATACAGGACTCTACATAGTCCCATGTGAATATCTCATTCTTTATTCTCAAAGACTCTTTAAGATTTTTGACCAACTTCTAGTTTGTCCCAGGTTCTATCAGAGTGTAGAGAGCTGAAACGTTGACGTATTCTTACGAATTAATTTCCAGGGAGCACATGCCTAGTTGTATCATGAGAACTATGGCCCAGCTCAAGTACAGAGACAGCCTGCACAGAGGGGTCTGAAGGAGCATCTCGGTCAAACAAGGATACAATCCAGAAAGATTTTGTAGACCTCTCAGCTCATCCTATCCTTCCGATCCACCACCCATTCCTGGCAGCTAGTTTTTGATTTTCTTTGTCATTTGGGGGCTGCTCTTGTGCAACAATAGCACAAGGCTTGGGAGAAGGTGATGGAAACACAGCAAACTAAGTATCACAATGCAACCTGATTTCCAGTGCTTTATCCTGAAGAAATGCTCCTCAAATGGATAAAATACTTGAATTAATTTTTAGAGTTCTTCAAAAAGAAGATTTGGACTGTTTTTTCCAAGTTGTTTTTAATTTACAGGAAAGTAATTTAGAGAGGCTGCCTTTCTGAAATTCAGAATCCCTTACATAGATTTTAAAATTATACTTTTACAGACACTGTGGAAGTAGATCATGCATTCCCTGTTTATTCCTGGGGAATAATCCTGAGAAATTAGGATGCAATATGATTCTATGATGGCTATCACTTGAGTCTTTTGTTCCAGATTTTCCTGTGTGAGAAGTGTTGGGTCAAGAACTGGGACAGCTGTGTTTGGAAATGTTCCTGGAGAGGAGAAGCCGAGCTGCGCAGGTTCTTGTAGTCAGATCTCTGTGTCTCATGGAGGTCTTTGCTGAAAGCATATGACCCAGTGATTTGGCAAATTTGAGGTAATGCATATAAAATGGAGTGACTACAAGAAATTCAGAGGTTTTTAAACCCTCTCAAGTCCTTTGGGGTGACATTGTAGGTGACAGCTCCACCCTATTATAATCTATGGCCTGTCAGGAAATATTGAATTGGCCCAGTCATTGATCTGACCCGCATTGTATTCACACTTAAAGAATTCATGGAGGTGAAGGCAGAAAGCAGCAACACAAGCAAATTCTTGTTTTTGTTTATGCTTTTCTTTATAATGGCTAAGGGGTCAGGATATGCCTAAAGTTTTAATAGATTATTTTCTGTACAGGCCATAATCACTAACATAATTCACTTTGATGTTTAAAAAAATTTCTTAAGGGCATGTGTGAGGGGAATTTACAGTTATGGATCATTTTAATTGAATTATATCCTGAGAGCTTCAGTTTCGAGCTCTGAGTCTACAATTAGTAATTTGCAAGTAATCAATGGTATTTATTTAAATGCTCTTGGGTAAAGATAACGTGAAGAGAAAAACCTACTTGTTTCTAGCATAAAATTGTTTATTAATCAAAATACTATGTCATTGTAATTGGCTGTTAAAAAAGATATAAAATCTGTTTAACAATTTAAATTCATATTTATTGAGTATTTTTATGAATACTTTGCAAACTGGTTCAATTATTGTTAAACTATGAAAGTGGACTTTCAAAGCAAGCATTATTATCTTCTAAATATTTAATAGCTCAGATACTTTTCATCTATCATGGGACAATATTCTTCTTATTGAAGATTCAATCTCCTTTGCAGAAGGGGATTTCTGGGCATGTTTGGAAATGATGTGTAACTCTCTACTGTATTGTTTCTACTGAAATAGAAAACTGAGGTGTTTTTGTTAAGAAAATTGGTAATATATGTAGAAAATACAAAGACAAATTATTCTTGAAATCATACATATTTTTCACGTGATATTTTTATTTTATAATATTCCTGAAATTTCAAATTTCCTCAGTATTAGTACTGAAAAGAATTCTGAGTCACCTATAGCCTTGCCCAGAACAAGTTAAAATGTTTTAGCTGTCTTTCCTGGAAGAATTCAAGCCCTCATCTCTGAGTTTATTTGGACTTATAGTTGAGAGCTGCAATTGCCAGGAGTTGAAGATCAAATATTCTAGAAACCATTGGATTTATTTTTCTCTGAAATATTTTAGGAACTCTCTTTATGGATTCATTAATAGACTAAGCCACCAACAGTACATTGCAAAGCCTAAAGTTTAGCTCCTACTAAACTTTATATACTAAAGCAATGTATAGAGTAAAATGTAGTACATGGGCTAAGTTATGTAGTCAGCTCCCTGCTCAGGCTTTCCCTCACGTTCTCAACAAGCTGTTCAAAACCATCTTTTCTCTCTTCAACCTCAGGATAACCTGAAGCTCACCCTACTATGCATAAGCATATTTGTTCACTGAAAAGACTAAATCCACCTAATACTACTTCCTCCAAATTGCTTCCTTTTTCCAAAAGAAAGTTTCAGGTTGTTGATCTTTTTTAGAGATCAGCCTTTTGGTTTCAAAGTAAACTTTCTCCACCTGGCAGAGTGGTGCATGCTTATCATCCCAGCACTCGTGAGGCTGAGGCAGGAAGACTACCTTGAGATCCTCCTTTGAGGCCAGCTTAGTCTTCCCTGTAAGTTCAAGGTCACCCAAAAGCAATCCAGAATAAGCACTTTCTTCTTTTCAAAGCATTTACTCCAGGCACTGTCTTGTTACTTTTTCTTTGTTACAGCTATTCTCTTGCACTGTCCTAGTTGACCCTTCTTGGAGTTTCTTTCATTTTCTTCATTCTAAGATACTCCATCACCTGGTGTGGTGGTACATGTGTTTAATCCCTGTTCTCAGGTGAGTAACACAGTAGGATCTTTGCTACCTTCAGGGCAGCCTGAACCACACAGTGGTACTGTCTAAAAAAACACAATACAAAAAAACATAAAATACTCTCCTTCAACAATAATTGTACACAACACTAGTATTACAAGGTATTATATCTGACATGTGCTTGATAGTATAAATAAAGTCAAATTAAATTAAATTAAAAGCCCTCCTCAGGACATAGGAGAACCTGTACTGCCACATCATGAAACTCAGGTGAGCTCCAAATTTTCTGAACAAGGAGATTATGGAGCCACAGAGGAAAGAGATTGAAGTGCTAAAGTGTGCCTGGGGAGAGTCACATGGAGAGAAACCTTTCTCTCAAGCTCTCACAGAGAGCAAACTGGTCAAGCATTGGCCATGACTCATCCACATGGATGACACAGACAAAGGATCTACAGAATAATGTACAGGACTACAAGATAAACTCTGAGAGGACTTCACTGACCACATAGAAAATATAAAGTTCACGTGTTGGTATATAAGTCTTGCTCTATCTACGTCTTAACCATCCAGCAGAAAAGTATAAAAATGAAGTATACATCATGGGGCCATAATATTACGCTGAGCTGTAAATGGCTATGGTCGACAATTTCTTTGAATAACTCACTATGGTTGTAGAATGCTGGACTGTGTTGGATTGTGGTGTCGAGTTCAAGCACCTAAGTTAGTTGAATGTCAATGGAGTGCCCACCTTTGACAGGTGTAGACAAAGGAAGGGGTGTAGAAAGAAAAAATCATGATGTGTGTGTATAGACAGTA